>JARHVA010003230.1:1240000-1515000 GCA_037957365.1 Torreya grandis
TAGTCCTTTAAATTCTTTAATACCATCTATATTTCATAGATTGTAAATTCCATTAAATGTATTCCAAGATGATGAAAAACATCTTATGCTCCTCAAATAGCTTAAAATAGAGAGAGAATTTTAAGGCCATTAGGATATAATTATTTTAATAAGGGCAAATTGTATACAATTGTATCTTTGAAATATTAGGATATTATCTTCCAAACATTTTTTGGAGAAAAATCATGATCTTTGAAGTAGAAAAATGGCATTCCTTTCATAAACACATTCATTTCCCTAGAGTGTCACTCGATATATTTTATGGGAAATCCAAAACAAATCATTTCCTTTAAATATATACCATAATATTAATCACTCATTTAAACTACATTGGGTTTGAATTTCATGCTTTGTATGCATTTATCATTCCCTTTCACTATTGCTTACATGGCCATAATTGACATTTCTTATTCACCTTGTAATATTTTTAATAACACTTTTGTATTAATTTCCCAAGAGTTTACACAAATATTGGACTGAAACACACACATATATTGATCATGAAGCTTCACTAATGTATTGAAATAAAATAGAATCTGTTGTAAAAATTACCTTATTTTTAAAGGGGAAAATTTCCTTCAAATTTTAAGGATCAAAAAGCACATTTTCAATCCATAGTGGAGTAGACAAATAAATTTGGTATATAATTTTGTCACCTTTGATTTTTGACTCACCTAATATGAATCAAAGGAAACTCACAAAAAATTGGAGATATCAATGTCGAGAATGGTGATTCTCCTCTACAATTGAGAGGGGTAGTTACATAGTAGGATATGAATAGTTTGGTGGTTTTTGTGTAATTTTTACCCAAAATAATGGAAGGAAACAAAATATAAAAAAATATAAATGGGGATAAACCCATAGAAAGATAAAATTGAATAACCACCATGATAAATCAAGAGGAAAGATTATAAATGGAACTCTTTCCTCTCATATAAGAGTTAACATAGAAGCAACAAGGGTCTTGGGAACAAAATTCATGCTTGGATGCATAAATTCTACTCAAAAACATGATTACACACACTTAGTACAAGTTTCTAATGATATTAAACATGTAGAAACTCATGGACATCAAGAAAGCTTATATGATGGTTTTCAACACAAAGTTTGGAAACACCATAGGTTGCATATAATCAAAATAATGTATAAATTTAATGGACTATTCAACTAATAATAATAATAGTATTTCATAAACAAAGGATATTAAAATATAAAAACACCCCAAAAGAGTCTCTCTCTCTTGATTTTATTTCATTACTCTAACCTAAAAATAACATGGCTCCACATAAAGTTATAGCTAGCTCTCTCCAAGATCTTGATAAAAAGAATAACATATACAAAATTTGGATTTTTTCCCTTTGTACCATCCTTTACCTTTGAAATATAAAAAGTCAATCATTTTCATCTATTTTTTTCTTTTATTTTTATTTAGGCAAATTTACAATATTCAAATGAACTTCTTAATTTTCATCTATACACAAAAATTAGCTATGAAAATGATTAAATTATCAAATGTATAGAAAATGTATAGTCATTTAATGACTTTAATTAATGTTAATTAATTAAAAAATAATTAATAACATAATTAAGCCAATAAATTTTTCTACCAAGAACATGACAACAAAAATAAAATATATTTGAAGTGGGATAATCAAACACGCTGCCTTGTCCATTGGGCTACGAGATCCTATTAAATATTATAGAAAACATGACAAAAGGAAAAATTATGGAAAAAATTAAAAATGGGGTAGTGAAATCTGGATATAAAATTTCATTACAAAATTATCATAAGTTAATTACATGAATTATACAAATTAGAAAATAGGTCCATTATTACAAACTAGGGAGAATGGTCTACCAAATCTTGTGACAATTTTATCTTTCAAGAATTTGATAACTCCGTTGTCTATGATATTCTTGGTATAAATTTATTCATTCCATATTTTAAAATAGTATATCCTTATTAAAATTTATTTTCTCCTTTAGAGAAGTGAGGAGTAATCACATCAACAAAATTGAATGCCCATTTAGAAAATGGTCAACCTTCAATCACTAGCTATAGTGGCATGTCCGCATGTACTTTACTTTTCAAAAATGTTTATAATTCATGAAAGGTCCTAGTGTAATTGTGTATCTATAAAAAATAGGCCAATATTATTTACCTATAGAATATTATATGCTATCGTTTTACCATATAAATAACCTATTCTCAACTTTTTATAAAATTTTATCATGATATCTTCAGCCTAATTTATATATACACAATGGAGGTAAATTCATTCATAATTTTTTAGATATAAAACTTCTTTCTTTATCATATAGTGGTCTATTTTCAACCCAAGAGATATTTTTATTCCTTTTTTAGTTATGGGGAGTATTCCCATACATAAAATAATGAATAATATGATTATACTAGTTAGTATCTAAGTTGGGTTTGATATACTTGCATTATTATAATCCTATGATCTAATTCAATCATTAATCGCATGATACCTTGACCCCTTAGCATTTTAGTTAGTTTCATATCTATCAATGTATTATTTCTAGATATTTTCCATCCACTTTACTCTATGTTCTCCCAATTCATTTTGTCCTAACATAAATTTTACATTTGTAACTAGGAAAATTTTGTAAACCTTGTTGGGTTATATGCAATGCTTGAATGTTTTTACAGACTTCACCAAAAGGTACACCTACTTATTCAAAATAGAATACTTGAGTTATGCATGCTTATAACACTTACTCATAAAGTTTGATAGGATTCTCATATTCATTAATTTTTTGTATAAGCATATCTTTGATAGTGTGTTCATACATAGATTAATAAAGGTAAAAATATTTAGTAATATATTGGCTAATCAACCTTAGAGCCTAAGTGGTCACACTTTTGATACCCTAAAATGTTTTTTTATCTTTAGGTTTTCATTCAATATTTTCATCAATTTCAAAATAACATTCAAATGTCTTATGATCTTGGTAAAACCAAAAAAAAAATTTTGAAAAAAATTAAGTTTGCTAAGAAATAATTTAAATTCTTCTTGCTATCAAAAAGCATAATATTAGAAATGGCATTATCTATTTTCAGATTAATTGAGATATATTCCTTTGTGATAAATGGCCCAATAAATTAACTCATATAATGATAAAATTGATATTTTTAGATTTAATGAAATTCCATACTTTATATATCTCTCAAAAACAATTTGTAAGTGATTCACATGTTCTGACCATTTTCAAATTAAAAAAAATTGATAATCTATATCAATAATTATGATTTTACTGAATAATCCTTGAAAATGAAAACCCATGACATGTTTAAATATTTCATCTAGGTTTATAAGATTAAAATTTATTATATTTTCTAAGTCTGTTCCATATTTATTGGTAGTGGTTTTTTTAATTTTATCCTCTCTCTCAACCAATACTTGATTATCCTAAGAATCTATCTAAAAAATACATCATCTCAAAACTAATAACTATTTGAATTAACTCATTAGGGCATGGAAAAGAATAATTATATTTATCTTATGTTTTTTTTTAGATTTATGAAATCAATGCAAAGTATGATCTTTGCATTTTTTCAGATCGACACTAAATTATTAACCCATATTGAGTGTCTGATTTGTAGAATTATTTTGGTTTTAAGAAATTTATTTACTTATTTATAGATGAGAATTTCCAAGATGAGATTAAGAGGTCATTACCTTCATCTAAATTTTTCTATTTCTCGTTAAGTGGAATGGTGTAGTTGATGATCCTTGGATAAAAAATCAAATCATCACAAGTTCATTTTATCATATCTTTTTACTATTGAAGCATGGATATAAATTGTTCCTTTTTAGATTAATATCAGATCAATCCTATATTAAGGTACTTTTGGTAATATTTTGATCCGAATTCATAGGGGGGAGGGGGGCACATTTGTTCATGAGACTCTTACTATCTATAATTATTAGGATTTGTGTCTATGTTAAATAATCTTTATATTGATACAATATGGTTTGGGATTTATTTTTATTTGAGTTTAATAATACCTTCACTACTCAATTATTTTTTATGGAATATATCTATAACCTTTTTATTGATTACATGTGATTCAAAGACTCATGTATTATTCCTGAACTAAATTATTTATTTGTCATTATTAAAAACCTAAAATCTATCAATATTTTTAGGAACACAAGAAAATGGGACTTATTCAATTGAAAAAAAAATTACTTGTTAATAGGAAAAAACTTTTTAGTATAAGATTCTAAGGAATCAACAATCTAATTTTTCCCTTTTGAAAAAGATATTATATTAAAAGCCAGACATGATTCTATCATGTCCCATGCCTTATATTTATATTTATTTAGATACTAAAAATTACAGTAAATTTTATCTTTAATTGATTAATTACCACTTGTGAGTCCCCAAACATATGTAATTCTTTCACATCATGGTTTAAAAAAACTACAAGTCAAGAATTAGAGTCTCATACTCCACAAGATTGTCAGTGGAAGAAAATTTTAATTGGTACATAATAGGTATTGTTTCCCATATGGGTAAACCATTTAAATACCAATAAAAAAATCATATTCAAAAGTAGAAACATAAAAATTTAGAGTCCAAAAACTAGGTGAATCAAAACTATTTTATTGGTTATTTTTAACATCATTCGTAGCGAGGGTATAAATACATATGCCAAAATAAACAATATTTAACCTTTCATTTCTTATACTATATAATATGATAATATAATTCATATTGGGTTACATATATAATTTTGTTTTATTAAAGACTCCTCTCCAATATAAATACATATGTCAAAAATTTGTAGCCATGTAACCATTGAATGTTTTGGACCATTAGGACTTAACATGTTATATGCCTCAAGGATATCAACCGCCTAAGTTTTAATAAAAAAATTTACCCTAGATTCAAATGATAATCAAATTTTGAAATTTAATAATTATCAAAATAATATGAATTTAAAATTTTCTAATTGAACAATCCTATCATACTTGATTGGTGTTAAACTAAGTATTTGACAAACTCTTACTAGATAACATTGGGTGAGGCTCTTGAGTAAATTAAACAATTGTGCAAGCTTTTTTATTGAACATTATAATAATAATAATAATAAAATGATGAAATTCAACATTATTTTTATGAATCACCATGTTTGTGTGTGTTTTATTTTTTATTTTTAGAATGGGTTTATTGGTCAATGACTCTAGTAAGGAATTACATTATTGTGTAATTAGGACCAACTAATGAAATTAATTATTTGCCTTAATTTTAGTCATGTAATAAATTAAATTTTAATCTCCTTTCATAATTTTCATTAAATAATCTATTGAAGGTCATTGTACATTTCCTTTTGGTGGGGTAGGATCATTATTTGATTTTGGGTCAAGAGGAGTTTCACTATTTTTCAATAGTGTAGAAGTGATCAGAGCTTGTTATTGATGGGCACTAATTATCAATGAAAAAATAATTCTTTGATATTTAATAAAACATGAACGTCATTAGTGAATTATTATGGTTAATTTTCATCCTAAGTAAGAATTGGAAGATTTCAAACATAATTCCAGTGATATGCAAATTAGATGTGTTACAACCTTCTAGAGTATTAGTTATGTTCTAGTTTTTTGGGATTAATTCATACCATTTGATCTCATTTTTTAATATTTAAATTTTTTTAAATAGTTTAATAAAATATAATTATCCATTATACATTGTATTATATACTCCACACCGATTAGGTAATGTTATTAGATAAATATTAATTTTAGACATTTTATTATGTGATGGCTTAGGAATGTTATTTTGGTGATAAATGGTTAGTTAAACCTTTTATATTTTAAATTTAGGTTCATAATTTACACACCATTATTTAAAAAATTATTTTATAGATCAATAAAACTAATGCTAATCTTTTACACCTTTCATTGTATAGCTTCTAGATTTTTTTTTGAGTTTTATGATATAGTTTGAGTATTGTTAATAATGGGGGCCAAATATAAATTCTACTCTTATATTATATGATTATTAAGTAAAACCAAGATTTATTGTTACCCCTATCATTTTCAACATTCCTAAATCTTGCCAATATCCCTTTGTAACTAGTCAAACCAATGAATTATGGCCTAAAAATGCAAACTTTGGTCAAAATGTTAAAAATGGGGTAAAAGGCATAAAAAATCATTTAAAAATTCTTTAAATTATTTAAAAATAGATTTTAATGTGTTAAAAATTATTTAAATATCCTAAATTTCAAATTTCAAATCATGAAAAAGTGTTTTGGTATGTTAAATAGCCCAAAAGACCCAAAAACCCCTCCCATGTGCCAAATTTGCAATATTAAAGCATGAAAAATGTAAAAAATGTGTATTTTTCATGATAAGGCATGAAATACTTCGCAAAAATTCCATTTAAAGTGATGGAGAGTAAAATTTATCTTTTAAAAGGGCAAAAAGACTCTTTTTCACCTATCTTGCAAGAGAATTATGAAATTTATATCGATTCTATATAGACAAGGTAGAAGGAGTAATTCTAAGGGAATATAATATATTCATGAGTAGTTTCATGATAATTCATGGCCGTATAGGCAATAAACTAGCCTTCTCTTGTTACTTCCCTTGTTGGCATAGAGAGACTTACCTATAGGTTTTTTGATGGTACAGTCTACTGGAGAAGGGTACAGATCTCAAATTAGGGGTGAAGAAAATAGACTTAGAGGGATTCTTAATGGCCTAAGTGGTTTCTAAATTTGATTATCTAGGCTCATGAACCATATAGTTGAAGATAGCTCAAATTTTGTTTCCCTACAACCAAAAAGGCAACTATTTTTCTCCATTTTCTCCTCACCTGGGTAGAGTTTCAAAGAAAATCAACTTGTTATAGAATATTGAGGACTTGTTATACATTTAAATGGGATCCTTTAGCTCTTATTCATCCAATTTAAGGTCAAATAAAGGTCATAAAGTAATCTAGATAATCTACAATATTAGCAAGCTTGTAAGGAAGAGTTGTACGGTCATGGGAGAAGGAGGTAGCTTCAAGTTTTCAATAAATTCATGTTTGTAAGGTTTACATCATGGTTTTAAATCAATTTCTCAAGGAAATACTCTAATATATCCACTATTTAAGCCCATCTCCATGCTTCCATGTGTCTCAAATGGGCCTAGATTAGCATATTTTAAGGTTTGTTTGTAAATTTTGAAGTTTTTGAAAAATTCAAAGTTTTAATTGGGTTCTATTTCCCTCCTTAAATGGTCTCCAATTTCATGTGGTGATAGGATGGAGGGTTAAAGTTTGCATATGTTCCATCATCCATGGTTTTTTATTGCTCATTCATCCTCCTTTCCCACCTTCACCTCACTCACCCCATATCACTATCATAATCTACCTTTTTTAATGTGTTATCACTTCATTTTCACCCTCCTTTCATGATTCCCTCATCTTTCAACCTTCCTTCATACATACCACCCTCACCCATCTCCATATCCTAGTTCCATCATCTAGAACTAAGGGTTTGATAGAGAACCATAAACCATGATCAAGAGATGTATAAGTAAGCAAAGCATCTTATACATTCTTGGAATGAGATCACTTCATGGATGGCCTTAATACAATTATCTAATCAAACTTATAAAAAGACAAGATCACTATCAAAATAGAGCCTAATCTCTAAGGCCACCATGGCTATGAATGGAAGAAGAATAATCTATAAAGAATCAAGTATAGCAAAACCTACATCTAAAGTTGGTATATTACCCACAATAAATTGAAATAAAATGCATGATACAACTTGTATAGAAGCAAGGGTACAGATAGTAGATTGTTCATCCTTGACATGACCTCAAGAGTGTATAACTAGTCCAAAAGAGTTTGATCTTGTTCTTGAGATCATTTGATAAAGACATTACTTCCTTTTTACACCTTTGTCATACCCTATGAGCTACTCCACAATTATAGTCCGTATAAGGGCTAATAAACATGAAAAGCATAGTCAAGCCTAATTATAGGGCCTATGATCAAAAGAGGGGTTTGGTTTGAGTGAAGTATGGTTTACTAGTCAGGTGTATTGTTTATTGGACTAATGTAAGATTTCATAAAAGCCTTATACTTTTCATATCCTAAACCTAGGTAGTGAATACCTATAGAATGCTTAATCAAGACCTATTACAGGTAGTTGTATTACCTTCAAGTTCCTCATCCCCAAATGAGTCTCAATTAGCCTTTTAAGTTTTAAGGAATAATAAATAGAATTTTGGATTGATCTCATAAAGTTTCAAAGGAGTAAAAGAGCATCCAAGTTTTAAGACAAGCCTAAAGGATGAAAACATATACATCAGTCTTAAGATAGTGAATTATAAACTTTTGCTTTGTAGGAAACCTTTTGGTAATAAGTTTCATATCTAATTCTAAGAGGAAGGGTTTAGATTGGTAAAGACATGATTGGTATGGAAAAATTTATATAAATGAGTGGATACATTTTAATGCATGAAATAAGGGTTTGAGACACTAGATGAGAACCTAAAACCACCATTAAGAACCTACAGGCTCATATGAAGGACTTTAGCTGTCATATTTTAGGTTTGAAATGGGTGAAGGGAATCATAGTGAGTTTTTTAGGGGTTTTATAAATGAGAGGATGTTTCATGGTCCAATCAAGAGGAATATGCATCAATCATAGTTAAAGCATCACATCTATAGGCATTGGCAAAGCCTATTATAGTCATCAAAAGAAACCTACAACAAACCCTAGGATTAGTGCTACAATCAAAAGTGGGCTATTTCTAAAGAATACAGAGACATTTTCAAGGAAGGTATAAGGTCTATTCATTATAATATTTTTCAATAAGGAGAGAAATCATAGGTTTTCACAAATACTCAGTCACCTATATTCATTTTATAGACATGCCTATAATTACAAGGGTTTGGTTACCAATAGACCCTCTAAGCTATTTAGAAAGCATGCCTCAATCTAAGGTTTGGAAGATATAGTGATGTGGCATCTAATGCATCAATCATAATGAGATAGGTATAAATAATCCAATAAAATTTACCTATAGGTCTATATAACCACCTACAACCAACACTAAATGATGACATATAGCCCCATAAAGGAAATCATAGTCAAGGATATCTTGCTATTTTGAATGTTCAAGAAGGTATTGGTGATTGATTGTCTTCTAATGAAGCTAGTAAGATCAAGTATAAAGAATGAACTTTCAAGGGTAGGTTTTAGTATTTATACTATAAATTCTTCACTTGTAACCTTGGACAAAACCTACAGGTCTATATGATCATAGTGTTGAGGGCTACAAGTCTTAAATGAGGTTGCAAGGGTTAAGAAAAGTAGCAAGTGAATCTTCTAAGTGCCATTTATTTATTAACACAAAACTCACTAAGGACTTAACATGACTTTATTAGGATATTTACACTTAAACATTCATGAAAGTACCCTATAGTCTTAGTACACAGGGTTAATAAAGTTAGAGAAGGCATGAAAGCAAGTTTTTAAGAGGGATGTGATCATTATAGGGTTTCTCATACTAATAAGCTTACATTCATGTCATGCATGCACAAGGATGAATTTTAGGTTTCAAGGAAGGATTAAGGAGGATAAATGACCTAATTTCATCTCAATCAAGTGATCTATAACCACTTAAGGTGCCATCTATAGTCACCAAGAAAATGTTATAGTCAAAAGGTCATTAATGCTTCAAGTGCTCTTAAAGGGTTGGTTGACCTCTTCAAAAGGCATGTATTATTTACAAGTCACCATCATGTCCATGGAAAGTCATAAAAAATCATAAAGGACACCAAAGGAAATAATCAAGGAAACCTAACTTTCTCCTACAACCATAATAGCCCCTCACAGTCTTCTACTTCCAGGCATAACTCAAAGTATTTATTGGTTAGGAGGTGGCTTGGGATGGATTCTTCTATTTTAAAAAATGAAAAATTCACAATTATCAAAAGCTTGATAAATATAGTTAAGAATTTAAAATATTATAATGTGATATTACATAACTATTATATGGAACACAATCATTTGAAGCCTAATTGCCTTATTTGAAGGTCAAAGTATGCTTGAAAGCAAGGGTAGAGGAGGTTTCCAAGTTTTTTAAGAGAATTTTGTGACAATTAATGATGTATTTTAACATTTAAGACCTAAAATAACCATAAAAACACTTTAAAATATGAAAAACTTAGTTAAACATGTAGACATTCCATGCACAGAGGTCAATTTTAAGAGAAAATTAAGGTTTCTAAGAGCTACAAGTGGAATTTTAACCCCAAATTTTGTAAAAAAGGTCATAAAGACTTAGTTAACCTTATATAATATTTTAGTGGACATTATATGAGCAGGGAAACTTGATTTTTTATCGCAGACCTTAGCATATCTGTTTGAAGTCACCATTGGAGTAGGCATCATTATACAGTGCGTCAGAGGCTTATAATCATAGGGAAAGGTTTTAAAAGAATGGTATGATGTTATAAAATCATAATTAGACATTAAAATAGTGTAAAAACTCCAAATTTTAATCAAACCATTCTCATAGAGACTTATGCAAACAAATATGCACATGGGCCAAAAAGGCAATTTTAGACTTTTCAAGACAAATGTAATTACATAGTTTTTTGATAGAATGGTGTAGGTAATAGAATGATGTTTGCATGATTTATTAATAAATGGAAGATTAATTTTCATTTTGGTGAAGTTTTTCACTTTTTCCAATTCTAGACACCCTTCTGAATGCCTTGTTTAGATGCTCGTATTGTTAACCACATGTGGAGTTTGGATGAATGATATTTATGTGTTTTTAGGAACCATATTTAATTATAATTCATTAAAATTTTATATTATTTTATTTTTATTTCTTTATTAACAATCACTAAGAGCATAGGCATCCAAGAATGTAGTCTAAACCCCACAAGCAAATTTCAGTCACATGGTAATTTTTCATATCTTTTCCATTAGAACCCAATATTTTTATGGATTTTATGGGGTTAAATTTTATATTTATATATGTAAATTGTATATTATTTATAGTTTTTTACTTCATGAATCATCAATTTGAAGATTCGGCTTTAAAACCCTCCCAAACCCCTAAAAAACTAGTTTTGAGAAAAATGGATTCTCTTTCTATAAAATCATCATGGATAAAATTGAAAATTTTTAAAATTTCAAGTACACATATATATTATTCTTGAAATTCTGATTTTATGCATGGATCTATGTATATGAGGGAAGAAATCTTGTTTTTTGTCAAATAAAGCATGTAAAATGAAGTACAGGGCAATTCAATGGAATCTAATCAATGGAGATCAAATCCTAAGACTTTTTATTCATCATAAAACATATATATGGTCATAAATAATCCCATAAGTTTCCCTACCACCTCAATCAAAATGGCCATTCTGCTAGAAAATGTAGCAAAATAGGCCTAGTCAACCCTGTTGATTGAATGGTGAAGGTTTTCTAGTCAAAATCACATATTTGATGATGAATAAAGTTGGCCCAGGTTGAATTAATAGTTTTTTCAGGTTTATTAGCTTATTATTTCATTTTTAATAGTGCACACAAGTAAAAATTATCCTTTAGGCCTTTTTGGTCTAAGTGGCTTAGTTAATCAACTTGTCAAGTTTGGGTTTGGCATTAGATTTGGTCATCAAGGAGTTTAATTTAGATTTATACGCTTCATATCTATTTTTACATGAAGATAATCATGCACTTATCACTATTCAATGTCCTTTTTTATGAAAGTAAATGCTAATTGGGGTTGACTAGTTTTGAGCTCTAATTGACTAATTATCAAGTGCCACATCCACTTTTAATTTCCATGTAAAGGAGGACATTCTCATGTTTCAACTCAGCTTCTAAACACATAAAGTAAAGTTTTTTTTTATATTTTATGTATCATCATACATGGAGAGGAGTTGAATTGTCAAACTTGGGCCCACCACTTTATTCTTATGCCAAAGTTTGAAGTTCTATGCATGCTTTGTGGAATTTAAAGATTTTTTGAATTATTTAAACATTGTAAAAGGAGTTAGTCATGAGTTAGTCAACAAATACTAATACTTATCCCTTTTAACTACCACATTTGCTTAGGTTAGTTTTTGAGAGATATATTTTGTATTTTTGAATCTATTTTTTAATTATTCCTAGAGCTAAAGAAAAAATTGTATCTGGACCATACATAAATAAAGGAGATTTTTATTTTGCATTTGATTTTTGACAAAGAATAGAGTGTAATTGATTGTGTATCATCATATAAGTGGGATTATATATACTTTTTTAGGTCCCTTACTCACCTATTTCTTTCTATCTCACCTTCTATAGGTCATTTGAAGAGGTAAAAAGGAATCTTGTAATCCATAATTCTTTCAATCCTTCATTTGAAATATTTATGCTTAAGGGAAATATAGGACTTTTATTGGTTTATATGCATGCATTAATATATAGAATATATATATATATATATATATATATATATATATATATATATATATACATATATATATATATACATATATATATATATATATATACATATATATATACATATATGTATATATACATATATATATATATATTCTATATGATTTAAATAATTTAGGTGAGTCACCCCATTAGATAGGATTTCCCTTTAGTTTCCCCTTATCCTTTTCATCCAAACAATAGTGATTAGTTTTAATAGATAAATCTTAAGGGAACCATCCCTCTCTATAGGTTCTTCTTAGTACAGAGTCACCCACACTCTAAGATGTTCTAATTATATCAACTAGAGTGAGGGTTTGTTTTACATAGCTTTAAGTATGGTACACTTTAGATTTATTATAGGATTTTGCATACCTAGTGGGATTTTCTTTCTACACTCTAGCCTTTGGAGGCATTCAAAATATCAGTGCAACTTTTAGCCATTCAAAGCTAGTTATGAACATCAAGTATAATTTGAATATTGATTACTTTTAGCATTTGGATTACTAATGGTCTCCAATGGTTTATTTTATTATGGATCTATATTATCCTCCTTATGACTAACCATACTATGATCCTCACTAGGAGTTTGAGGATGTATATATGTAAGAGTAATGCCCAAATTATCCATATGAATAGCTAATCCATCACATATATTTCCCCTTAATAGTCTTATCATGGCCATTTTGCATCTATCCAATACATACAAACACTTAAAAAAACTTTATTAAGCCTTGACAATCATGCACTATAGTTTTATTCACAAAGATATTATGGCTAAGATACCCATACTCACAAAATTCATCATCTGAGAGAGTCATTGCAGAAAATAAAAGAATAATGGGCACCTATTGAGAGAGCAAATTGGGGTAATCTCACTGGTGAGATGATAGATGTAGGTGGTTATATTCAAAGTATTGAGGACAAACTAAAACACTTCAAGGGACAATAGGTCCAACCTCACTCTTTTTATATTCCATCCATTCCTCCTCAAGTGACCATTCCAAGAGCCCATTTGAGTTTGACAAATTCTTCATGTATTTCTCAGACCTTCCCTTCTTGGACATATATCAAAGAGAATTGTCAAAGAAAGAAAGAGATTGTTATGGGATAGATTATTGTTGAGATCCAAGACTCCATCCTCTCTAAAAAGTCTTCTTATATTCTTTATCTTCATGAAACAATTGACCACTTTAAAGAGAAGATATTCCAAGAGAATATTGATAAGCAAACCAGAGAGTTGGAGCTGAAGACAAGGAAAGAGCAGGAGAACTAAAATCAAAAGGTCAACAAGAAGCCTTTATATTTCCCATCTTGGAATCAAATCATGGATTAAAGAAAGAAATAGGAATAATGCAACATAATTTAGGATGCTAAATTCAATCTAGATATTATTCAGCCTTCATCCCATCTTCCTCAAAAGCTGAAGACCTTTCCTTCATGGAAAGCCATTCAAGGAAAAGTGTAACAAAGAGATGAGCTGAAGGTAATCCAATAAAAGTAGCCTCATGATCAAAATCAGGCATCTATGGTTACTTTTGTATACCTTTCACATCTTATTGAATACTTTCAAGGATCTACCATGCCACTTTTGGAGCAATAACCTCTTCTTTGTGAGTCAAGTGAAGAAGATGTAGTTAAAGAGATAAATAATGATTTAGTTTTCCATGATGCCAAAGAAGAAGAGTTTTAAGAGGTTTGTCAAGATATTTAAATAGCTGATATAGATGAAGTAAAAAAATATATTTATTCAAAATGATATCATGAATGCAACTCTCATAGAGCCATTGGTGAGATGGAGAATACTCTTGAAGAAAAGGATCACTGGTAGCATTTGTACCATGATTTCATGAGTGAAATTAAAGAACTTAAGATGGAATATTTTGATGATGAGATAAAATAATAGGTTGATGATTCATCTAATGATTATACCAATGTTTTGGAGGCTCAAGAAATCAACATTATTCTATATATCCCAAAGCATGATGAACTAGAACTTGAGTGGATAGATGTGATGTCATTCTCTACAAAAGATGAAGATGGAGCAAGTGTATTATATCAATAAATTTCATTTGAATTCATCTAAAAGGTATAAATATGTGATCATCATGCTTAAAATGGTAATAATACTAATGAATTTCATGTCCTTTCAATTGATCATGATGAAGAGGCCTTTTGGGATGATTTGGAGAGTTTTTATACAAAGTTTGATAGTCCATCTCCACCCCAAGTAGAGATTGATGAATGTCTTGTAAAGAGTATTGTTGTAGTTGTTCATTAGGAATAAATTAAATTCATATTATAGCCATGTTTGGATGCTTTTCAATAATCTAAATACTTTGACAAAGTACCACTTCAATTGGAGTCAAATGATGACATTAATCAAGGTATACTAGCTGAATTGACAATATAATTATTGAATGAGAATGTATCAAATCATGATCAGCATATGAATGAGGTAGAGATATCATTCTTGATGCAATAAAGGAGAATATGGGAGGAATATTATTGGATCCTAGATTCATATATTCAATCCATGCACCTAAGAGTTGAAGTTAGATTCCTAGCTGCATCATCTAAATGAACATATAAGTCCTCCCATTTATAAAAGAGAATTATAAAAAGGAAGCAACCACATTATAAGAATAAATCGTTCATCAAATAGATTTATATTTTATCTAGGAGGACCAACAAGGTGGAGGTTAGTTTGTACATAACAGATTGCCTTTTGTAGTTTCATTTCTCTAAATGCATATTCACACAAGATTTTAGTGTTTTTTTTTTAATTTTATAGTTGTTATTGTTTTCCATTCATATAAGTTCACATGTGCACAATTTTTTTTTTATTTGTGTTAGTTTCTCCTATTATGTCTTGGTCTACAAGCTTTCCAAGTTTTAGTGCTTGTCCTAGTCTATCCTTGCCAAAGTTTCTAAGCTCTATTGACTAGTAGGCTGGTCAACCCATAAAAGTCACTACAATTATTATTAATTTGACTTATTAAGGTCAAATTACTACCCCTATCAGTTAAAACAATCCTAAATCTTGCCAATATCCCTTTGTAGCTAGTCAAACTAATGAATTATGGCCTAAAAACATAAAATTTGATCAAAAATATCAAAAAATAAGGTAAAAGGAATAAAAAGTGGTTTCAAAAGTCTTTAAATTATTTAAAAATATCTTTGAGTGTGTTAAAATGTATGAAAATAGCCTAAGTCTAAAATTTCGAATCATCAAAAAGTGCTTTGTTATGTTATGTTAAATAACCGAAAAAGGCCCCAAATCCCCTCCCACATGCCAAATTTACAATATTAAAACATGAAAAAGGTAAAAAAATTATATTTTTCATGCTAAGCCACGTAATACTTCTCAAACATTCCATTAGTGGAGAGTGAAAGTTATCTTTTAAAAGGGCAAAAATACCCTTTTTGTACCTATTTTGTAAGAAATGTATAGAATCTATATGGACTCCATACATCTAAGGTAGAGGGAGTAATTTTCATGGAATATAAAATATTCATGAGTAGTTTCATGATAATTAATGGTATTATAGGCCCTAAACCATCCTTCTTCTATTAATTCCCTTGTTGGCACATAGAAACCTACATTTAGGTTTTTTGATGGTATGGTTTGTTAGAAAAGGGTACAACTCTCAAATTTGGGGTGAAAAAACTAGACTCAAATGGATTTATTATGGTTCAATTGGATTCTTAATTGGATCATATTTTCTTATGAACCATCTAGTTGAAGATAGGTTAAATTATGCTTCTCTGCAACTAGAAAGGCAACTATTTTACTCCATTTTCTCCTTGCCTGGGTAGAGTTTCAAAGAAAATAAAATTGTTATAGAATATTGAGGACTTATTATAACTTTTCATGCCTCCATCTATTATTAATCCAATTCAAGGTTAAACAAAGGTCACAATTATCTAGTCAATCTATAGTATTGGCAAGCTTGTAAGGAAGGGTTGTAAGATCATGGGAGAAGGAGGCAAATTCAAGTTTTCAAGAAATTCATGTTTATAAGGTTTTCATCATGGTTTTCATGTTTTAAATTATTTTCTCAAGGAAATACTCCAATAAATCCATTTTTTATACCTATATCCATGCTTACATGTGTCTCGAATGGCCTAGATTAACATATTTTAAGGTTTATTTACAAATTTTGAGTTTTTTAAAAAATTATAGGTTTGAATTGGGTTCTATTTACCTCCTAAAATGGTATCCAATTTCATGTGGTGATATAAAGGATGGTTCAAGTTTGCATATGTTTTGTCATCATGGCTTGGTCATGTTCCTTCATCCTCCTTTCCCACCTTCACCTCACTCACCCCATATCATTGTCATAATCTATCTTTTTTACTATGTTATCACTTCATTTTCACCCTCATTTCATGCTCCCTCGTATTTCCACCTTCCTTCATCCCTACCACCCTCACCCATATCCATCTCCTAGTTCCATCATCTAGAGTTAAGGGTTTGACAGGGAACCATCAACCATGATCAAGAGGTATATAAGCAAGCAAAGCATCATATACAGTCCTAGAATGAGATCACTTCATAGATGGCCATAATATAATTATCTAATCAAGCTTATGAAGAGGAAATATCACTATCATAATAAATCATGATCTACAAGGCCATGGGTATGAAGGGAAGAATAATCATCTATAAAGCATCAAGTATATCCAAACCTACATCTATAACTGGTATATTACCCACAGTCAACTCAAATAAAGGCATGTTATAACTGGCATAAAAGCAAGGGTACAAATAGTATATTTTTCATCCTTGACATGACCTCAAGAGTGTACAACTTGTCCAAAAGAGTTTGATATATTTTTTTGAGATCATTTGATAAATACATTACTTCCCTTTTCCACCTTTTTATGCCCTAAGAGTTACTCCATAGTTATAGTCCATATAAGGGTTAATAAACATGAAAAACATACTCAAGCCTAATTGCAAGGTCTATGATCAATAGATGGGTATGGTTTGAGTGAAGTATGGTTTACTAGGTAGGTGTATTGTTAGTATACTTATGTAATATTTCATGAAAGACTTATACTTTTCATATCCAAAACCTAGGTGGTGAATACCTATAGAATGCCTAATCAAGACCTATAGGCAGTTATATTACCTTAAATTTCCTCATCTCCAAATAAGTCTTAATTAGCCTTTTATAGTTAAAGGAACAATCAATAGCATTTGGGATTTATCTCGTGAATTTTCAAAGGATGAAAAGAGCATCCAAATTTCAATATAGGTCTAAAGGAATAAAACATCTACAATAGCCTTAAGACAGTGCCCTATAGACTTGTGCCTTGTAGGAAACCTTTTGGTAATAAGTTTAATCTCTAATGCTAAGAGGAAGGGTTTATATTGGTAAAGATATGATTGGTATAAAAAAATATTTCTAAATGAGTGGAGACACTAGATGAGAACCTACAACAACCATTGAGAACCTATAGGCTCATATGAAGGACTTTAGCAGTTATATTTTAGGTTTAAAGTGGGTGAAGGCACTCATAGTGATTTATTTAGGGTTTTTATGCATGATAAGATGTTTCTTGTTCCAATAAAGAGGAATATGCATGAATAATAGTTAAATCATCACATTTATAGGCATTGGCAAAGCCTATTATAGTCATCAAAAGAAACCTACAACAAACCCTAGGAGTAGTGACAGAATCAAAAGTGGGCTACTTTTAAATAAGATAAAGACATTTTTAGGGAAGGTATAATGTTTATTCATTATAAAATTTATTAATAGGGGGAGAAATCACAGGTTTTTACAAATAATCAGTCACCTACATGCATTGTACAGGCATGCTTATAATTACAAGGATTTGGTTACCAACATACCCTCCAAGTTATTTAGAAAGCATGCCTCAATCTAGGGTTTGGAAGCTATAGTGATGTGTCATATAATGCATTAGTAATGATGATATATGTATAAATAAGCCATTAAAATTGACCTATAGGTCTATATAACCACCTACAACCAACACCAATTGATGATATACAACCTCATGAAGGAAATCATAGTCAAAGATATCTTGGGGTTTTGAATGTTCAAGAAGGTATTGGTGATTGATTGTCTTCCACTGAATAAAATAAGATAAAGTATAAATAAGGCACTTTAAAGTGAAGGTTTTAGTATTTATACTAAAAATTATTCACTTGTAGCCTTAGACAAAACCTACATGTTTATATGATGATAGTGTTGAGGGATACAAGTCTTAAAGGAGGCTGCAAGGGTTAAGAAAAGTAGCTAGTGAATCTTATAAGTGGCATTTATTTCTTAACACCAACCTCACTAGGGACATAAAATAATTTTTTAAAAATATTTTCACTTCAAAATGCATGAAGGTACTCTATAGTCTTAGTACACAAGGCTTATAAAGTCCTAGAAGGCATGAAAGTAAGTGTTTAAGAGGGAGATGATCATTATAGGGTTTCTCATACTAATAAGCTTGAATTCATGTAATGTGTGCAAAAAAATGAATTTTAGGTTTCAAGGAAGGATTAAGGAGGATAAATGACCTAAATTCAACTCAATCAAGTGATCTACAACCACTGAAAGAGTCATCTACAGTCACCAAGAAGATGTCACAGTCAAAAGGTCATTAATGCTTCAAGCGTGATTAAAGGGTTTGTTGACATATTAAAAAGGAATGTATTATTTGAAAGTCACCATTATTTCCATGGAAATTCATAACACATATAAAGGGCATAAAATGGAATAATCAAGGCAACCTAACTTGCTCCTACAACCATAATAGCCCATCACAATCTTCTACTTGCAGGGATAACTCAAAGTATATATTAGTTAGGAGGCGGTTTGGGATGCATTATTATATTCAAAACAATGAAAATTTAATAATTATAAAGACCGTGATCAATATAGTTAAGCATTTACAATCTTATAATGTGATAATATAGACCTATTATACAAAACACAGTCATTTGAAGCCTAATTACCTTGTTTGAAGGTCAGAGTATGCTTGAAAGTAGAGGTAGAGGAGGTTTTCAAGTTATTAAATAGATTTTTGTGCCAATTAATGATGTGTTTTTACTTTTAAGACCTTCAAGAACCATAAAAACACTGTCAAATATGCAAAACTTAGTCAAACATGCAGATAATCCATGCACGAAGGTCAATTTTGAGTGAAAATTGAGGTTTTTGGGAGCTATAGGTGGAATTTTGACCCAAAATTTTGTACAAAAGGTAATTATTACTTGAATTATGTAAAATTTTAATGGCGATTGGATTAGTGGGGATAATTTCTATTTTGTCTTAGACCTCAACCTATCCATTTGAGGTAATCATTGGAGCAAGCATCTTTCTAGAGTGCTTCAGAAACTTCTGAGCCTAGGTAAAAGTTTAAAAATCATGGGATGATTTTTTTACATAATAATAATAACTTAAAATAGTTTTAAAACTCATAATTTTAATAAAACCATGCTCATATAGGCTTATGCAAGCAAAAAAGCACATGGGCCAAAAAGGCATTTTCAGACTTTGCAAGAAAAAAGGAGTTTTAGAGTGTTTTGATGGCATGGCACAGGTAATATAATGATATTTTAAGGGTTTTTTATGTAATTTAAGAGTCATTTTCACCTTGGTGAAGTTTTTCACTTTTTGCAATTCTAGACACCCTTCTAAACCCCCTGTTTAGATGCTCATATTATTCACCGCATGTGGAGTTTGGATGAACAATATTAATATGTTTTGAGTAACCATATTTAAATATAATTAATGAATAACTTATATAATTTTAGGGGATATGATTTATGAATAATTTCTAAGAGCATATGTAACTGAGAATCCAATCTAAACCCTACAGGTAAATTTCATCTATGTGGTAATTTTTCATATATTTTACATGGGAACCCAATATTTTTAAGGATGTTAGGGGGTTAAATTTGATACTTATAAATTAAAAATGTTAAAAATTTGGAGTTTTGTACTTCATGAATCATTAGTTTGAAGATTTAGCTTTAAAACTCTCTTAAACCCCTATAAAACTAGTTTTGAAAAAAATGGATTTTCTTGCATCAAATCATCATGGATCAACTTTAAAACTTTTAAATGTCAAGTATACTTAGAGAGGATTCATAAAATTACAATTTTATGCATGTAATTATACAAATGAGGGTATAAATCATGTTTTTTGTGAAAATAAGCATGTAAAATGAAGTACAAGGCAGTTCAATGGAATATAATAAATGGATATTGAATTATAAGACTTGTTATTCATATTAAAACATCCATTTGATTATAAATCATATTATAAGTGTCCCTAATAGCTCAATAAAAATGGCCAGTTTACTTTAAAATGTAGAAAAATAGGCCAAGTCAACCCTATTGGCTGAATGGCAAAGGTTTTCTCTTCAAAATCATATATTTTATGATGAAGAAAGTTGTTCCAAGTCTAATTCATATTTTTTTTAGGTTTCATGGCTTCTTATTTTTTGTTTAATGCTAACCAAAAGCATAGATTACCCTTTAGGATTTTTTGGTCTAAATGGCTTAGTTAATCAACTTGTCAAGTTTGAGTTTGGCATTAGAGTTGGTCATCAAGGAGTTTAATTTGGATTTATAAACTTCATATCTACTGTTCCATGGAGATATTCATTCACTTCTCACTTTTCAAGGTCCTTTTTCATGCACGTATAGGCTAATTGGGGTTGACTAGTTTTGACCTCTAGTTGACTAATTATCAAGTGCCACATCCACTCTTAATTTCCATTAAAAGGAGGACATTATCATGTTCCTACTCAACTTACAAACACTTTAAGTAAAGTTCCTTTTATATTTTTGTGTATCATCATGAATGGAGAGGATTTGACTTGTTAAACTTGGGCCCATCACCTTCTTCTTATGCCAAAGTTTGAAGTTCTATGCATGCTTTGTGGAGTTTAAAGTTTTTTTGAATTGTTTAAACATTGTAAAAGAAGTTAGTCTTGAGTTAGTCAAATAATACTAATACTTCTCCCTTTTCAATACCACATTGGCCTAGGATAGTTTTTGAGAGATATATATTGGTTTTTTGAATCTATTTTTTCATTATTCTTGGAGCTAAAGTAGAAATTATATCTAGGCCATACATCAATAAAGGAGATTTTTATTTTACATATGAGTTCTGATAGAGAATAGAGTTTAAGTAATTTTTTATCAGCATATAAGTGGGATTATATCTCCTTTTACATGTTCCTTCCTCACTTATTGATTTCTATCTCACCTTCTGTAGGCCATTTGAAGAGGTAAAAAGGAATCTTGTAATCCAAAATTCTTTCAATCTTTCATCTAAAATATTTACGATTAAAGGAAATATATGAATTTTATTGGTTTATATGCATTCATTAGTTTCTATAGGTTCTAGAGGATTTAAACAATTCAAGTGCATCACCCCATTAGAGAGGATTTCCCTTCAGTTTCCCCTTCCCCTTTTCATCTGAACAACAATGATTAGTCTTAATAGATAAATCTTAAGGGAACTAGCCCTCTCTAGAGGTTCTTCTCAGTACGTATTCACCCACACTCTAAGAAGTTCCAATTGTATTAGCTAGAGTGAGGGTGTGTTTTACACAACTTCAAGCAGGATGCACTTCAGAGAGATAATAGTTAGTTTTGGGATGAATTGATCAATGGTAATGGATTCATGAATAGTAAAATATTAAGCATGGGGACATTTTGATTCACATTTGGAAATAAATTTAATTTTTAAACTTTTGGATTGACATTATAAATAAATTTATTGATATGTCCTTCAGGATTTATCTTCTATACAACTTTTATGGCCTTAACATAAGATGTTTTCAAATGTAGTATGGTTATATATCTAGAAATAAATATTAAAGTCATCATATTTTTAGTATTTTTATACATTACGAGTATTAAAGAAGCATTACACAAGTAAAAAAATATTCTATACGTATATATCTTTTGAAACCTTATGTTGAACATTCTTATTGGTTCATTAGGTTGTTTTATTATACTATTTTTTTATAAAACATCAAGACCAAAAACTTATCCAGATTGTGCCAAGAATATGTTAGAAAACTAATTCCAACTATTGATTGATATTTCAAATAAATTCACTAACCAATCATATGTAACATTTTGTAAATTAAATAGAGTTTGTTTTTACAACATATTCATGTCCTACATTTATGAGTCTCAAGGTAGATTTGAATGATGTTATGTGTTCTTTTAGTACATCTTCCATGAGGTGTGAATTTAAGAAGATATATTTAATGATTTTTAGGTAAATCATGGACATCTCTATAAATAATAGTGGCATGTCTTACTAACCAATTCATGGATCTAGATAAGTTATAATTGTAATTAGTTTTTAAATGTGGATGGTGCATGATAGTATATATCTTACTTTATTAGATATATGCCTTTGGTGTACTTCTAATGGTTGTATAAAGAGTAGTCTATATTTAGAGGCTAACCTATTTGGTTTCATGGGGATATATAAATTCTTTTAACCCAAATTAATACAAGGTTTAATATTTATTATAAATTATGCACTCCTTATACCACCATCTAACTTATTAATTCAATTTTTTAAACCACTTTAAAAGGTTTATGGGAATAATATCCCTCTTTTTAGGGTTCCAAAAGTAACCTAGTGTATGAGTTTTAGATATGTGGTTTTAAAAATAATCAAGTTGTAGAAATAAATTTTAAACAGTTTAGTTTTTAATCCAACTTAAAAGTTTCCCTATGACCATATTACTTACCCTTATTATTAGACAAAACTATACTATACATGAATAGTCACAATTATAATATTATAAATGTTTTAATCTTGATAAAATAAACATCAAATAGAGATAAAGAAAGGTAAGTCATAAAATAAGTGTTTCTAAGTTAGAAAAGATATTTTATTAAATGAACCACCTTTTGAATTTGATGTGTCCTTCAAAAAATAATTATTCAATTCTAGTAAATACTCAAATATAAAAATATATAGATAAGGATCTAAGCAAAGGTAATTCCAAAAAAAAAAATGTTATATCAAACTAAAATATAATTGAACATGGCTAAATAGATAACTAAGTACATTCATCCTTAAAATCAATATGATAAAAATAACTGTAACTACCAAAATTAGTTAATATAGCATACAATCTCAATTATTTTGATTTGAAAATCACACATGTGAACTTCATATAATAATTAATTAAATTTAATATTTAATACATTAATTTATAATTAAAAAATAAAAAACAAATACAAACTTGCTAAACATTCCAAGGAATTTCTAAGCTTTTATTGTTATGAAAAAATGCCCTCCTCATAATATGAATACAAAGTGTATAAAAAGTTGAGTCCACATCCAAAAGCAAAGTTTGCATGAATATATATATATATATATATATATATATATATATATATATATATACCATGGAAAATTGTAATGCTTTTAAAAGAAAAATATAGCCATAAATAATAAATCTCCAAGATCATTAGGGATAATCTTAAGCTTTAGAACAAGTCACTTATTGAATTTGAAAAGATAGTGTGCAAGTTGTATATCATTGTATATCTAGGAAATATATATAATAAGCACCACATGACTTTAAATATGATTTTGAAGGTCGCCTTTTATAACAGTATATATTTCAACATTTTCTTTGGCATAAGTAACTAAGTTAATAATTTCATTGCTTCCTCCCATTTTTTATCATAAGATAATTTTATTAAAAAATTTCAAGAAAGTGAAAAATTTATTAACGAAAAATTTATTTTATATAATATTATTATTTGAAAAAAATTGATTACATATGCATTTCCTTAAATAGATCCAAAATAGTATTTTTTGAGTAATTAATTAAGTTTATCACATAACCCATTTCTTATTTCCATTTTTATATATAATTTCATGTGTATATATAAACTTTGGAAAATAATAATATCAAATGAATTTATAATTTTGAGATGTGTAAACTATTGAGGTAAACATACCCCCATTACTAAAAAATATGGACCCTTTTTAAGATTATAAAAATTTTTACCTTAAAATTGAAAAGCCACTTGATCAAAGTACCACTAGCATGTTTGCACATTGTATTTATATAAATATCATCCACATATGGTTCTCATTTGGATTAATTTACATATTCTTAAGTGATCATTGTTTTTCCCAATATAATGTTGATAATGACTGTTTCATGTGTTTTTGTAATGCATGATCAATGAAATCTCATTTGGGAATGAACATGCTTAAGGTTTTGTGCTTTAGTGATAAATTGATCTTTTACTATATTTTGGTTTGTCGAAGATTAATTGAATCTATTTTAAGTCATGTTAAAACCCTAGTATAATGTTTTAGCCTAGATCCCTTTCAATTAAATTCAAGTTTGCA
This sequence comes from Torreya grandis, assembly GCA_037957365.1. Taxonomy (NCBI): domain Eukaryota; kingdom Viridiplantae; phylum Streptophyta; class Pinopsida; order Cupressales; family Taxaceae; genus Torreya; species Torreya grandis. Next base: position 1,264,905 of record JARHVA010003230.1, read on the forward strand.
TGGAAATAATTTACATGGGAATAATTATTTATACAATAGACTTAGTTTAATTTTTATCGTAAGTCTTAGTCATGTTTTTCAACATGACCAAACCTTAGTCTTAAAATCTCATGATTTGTCCCTTCATGTCCCATGACCCCTTGGTATATTTTGTTATTAGCATGGTATAAATAATCACATGGTCCCTTTAATTATGTTCTAGCTTAGCTTAAAAAGTCTTATCCTAAAATTTTAATTGCATTTACTAATACAATGAAAACCTAGGCTAAAGCTTTATGCCATATCTTTTATAATTTTTGGGCTCTCTTTTATTATGTTATAAAATTAGCATAAGATTTAATCCTAAGGTTTTTATTAATGATTATTAACATGAATAAAAACCTTAGTCTTAAGGCTTTATCCTCAGTTTCATATGTTTCAAAAACCTGACTTAAATATTTTTTTGACCATAGGATCAACAATACACATTTTTTTATGAAAGATTAATCTAACGGTCTGAGGTAAGTCAAGACTTCAAAGTAGCCCCAAAAAAAGTGAGAAGGTAATAAGTGTCACCATAATAATAAACCTACAAAATATCTAATGGTACATAGTAAAAGATTATCCAATAGAGTGTGATTGATCAGCCAAAGATGATCTAACAGTGTGAGATCGATGTTGACAATTCAAAAGAATTCAAAACTAACATAGAGGTGCCAAGTGTCAAGCCTAAAAGCCACAAATTAAAGCTTGAACATATTTCAAATATCGATGGTGTGGAGCCTCACATACACATTTAAATCAATGGCATTTGGAGCAAGGAACATGAACCAATTGATCAAAATTTATAGAGCACATTCATTTGGGCAAGGATGATCTGATAGTAAGAGAACAATGTTGACATTTCAATAAAGATCAAGATGAATGAAAATTTTCTAAGTGTCAAAACTATAGGGGATATAAAAAATCATCGCATGACATTTAATTTCTTATATTAAGATCAACAAACCACATTGATCCATGTAAATAGATCTGATGGTATAAGACAAGGTAGAATTTTCAAAATGCCTAGAACAAATAAAATATTAACACATGTCCAAAAGCCAAAAAAAGTCATATTTTAAATATTAATTTTAAGGATGCCACATTAATGCCACATTATAGACACATAAGAACCAAGTTAGATTAAAACATCTTATGGGATTAAAAAAGCAAAGGTATGATATAAAGATCTAAACATAATCTAAGTCACGAATCTCACACAATTGTAAATAGTTTACACCATTAAAGCATTGTAAAAACCTTTAGGAAAACCCTAACAAGTATATAAACCCTAATTCAACCCTATGTTCATTATAAACAAGACAAATAATATTATATTATCATTTATGAAAGATAATTTGATCCAAAATTGAACTATAAGCCACTAGTAAACAACTTAGCTAAATTCACAGCCATGTCAGCCCAAAAAGTGTTTCAAGGGAAGATGTTTAAATATATTTGATGTTAGATGTAGAAGGGAAAGTATTCAAATATATAGAGTTTAATTCCACTACTCTAAAAATTAGGGACAATAATTGATCGAGATTGTTTTAGACCATTGAGAACCAACAACCCATCACAAGAGAAGAGGAGAAGAATGTGTCTACAAGGAGGCTCTAATATGACATAGTTGTTATTAAAATGATAGGTATCTATTATGTTATATAAAAACCCAAATAAATACATTACATAGACATTATCTCTCTTACTTTTAAGGATGGAAAAATAGATAAAGGCATGATTGTTCATGAACATAGTTTTAGGAAGATTGCTTATATCTCTCCCATAGCTTTTGAAAATGATTTAAAATTTACCAATTCCCAATTAGACATGACCAACATCAATAATTGGGCTAAGGATAATGATTTGAATAAAATCACTTCCTTGTGGTTATATTTTGGAAACCAAGTGTTTTCTAGCTTCAATAATAACATCCCCATTAGTAAATCTAGACTTGGCATAAGAATGATCATGATAATTATGAATAAACTATGTGGGAACTCAACCACTACATATGTAGATAAAATATGCGTCCATTTAGTATATTTTATGGTTTAGAAGCAATTCACCCCTCCTCTTGGTGAAGTAATTATCACCTTTTTGAGTAGACAATTTTATGTAATTGAAAAAAGAGTAAGAACTAATTTCATATGATGTCATACCTTTTGTATCCCTTTCTTGCCACAACCAAGGTTCCCAACCTTAGGGAATGGTCACTTGATAGACATAAAATGTCTTATAGTATTACTCCAAGTTACATATTTTTAAGTATAGGGACCACATCCATTTCACTTATGACTATGTTTATCTAGCCCTAACTAAGGCCATCATTGAGAATCCAATGTCAAGAGTTAGGTCCTTAATAAAAATTTCAATTCAGTTGATGAGATAAATATGGATACACCTATATTGTACCAGCATTAGAATTAAAGGAATTTAGGGCCAATCCCTCAAGCTACCCATCCATGTTTCTAATAAGCTAGTAGAATAGGAGGTAGAATATCAATTAATCCATGGAATAGATGGTTTGTGTAGAATAAATAAGAAAGGGATATTCACAACCTCCCAATTACTATTGGGAGGACCATATTTAAATAATTTCAAAATGTTGAATCAACATCTAGACATAATACATCTTTCAACTTATAATTGGATGAGCTAAGGCAGTTTGATCTTTAGGATAGGGTTAAAGGACACTTGAAGGCCAAAGGAATAAATATGTCTTATGAACACCAGTCGAGTCCTTATGACCCAATATATACAAAGGCATCTTCATTATCTAAGCTCATAGGGAGATTGAATAAATAAATCATTCAAAAATCTTAGATTATGAGGGAGAAAAAGGGGATTGATGACATATGGTAGCTAGGGCCAAGACAATATCACTTGTTAGGTAGTACACCTTCCAGGCCTCCTCTAGCCTAATAATAAGTAGAGACTAAGACTAAGGCACAAATTGAGAAAAGGATATTATAAAGGAGGCTTGATGAGATAACATCATCTTCAACCTAGGTTGAGGAACAAGGATCACTAGTTGAAGAAATTCACTTGGTAGCATTAGACCCTAGGGAGACCATTGTAGATTCCCTCAAAATGTTATCATTAGCCTATTAGTTTGTAGATGAAAAAATGGAGGAGATAAAAGAAGAAATGGGGAAATAAATATTGGACATAGTTCCTATAAATACCCCTAAAAGAAAGGCTATGTTGGTAATGGTCCTAGTAAAGACTAAGAATCCTAAAGTGGCTTTCACCCACCCTTTGAGCGAAGTCAACCTCTTTAGTGAGGATAACTTGATTTATGGACCTGTCATTTCATAATGGTTCATCTATGGTATGTTTCATAAAACACCTACTTCACAACATCCATGGGAAATAATGAAGGCCATCAATATCCCAGTTCATGAAGAGGTCAAGCCATGGATCTTAGCTTTACCAAAGAAAGATGAAAGGAGGATGGTTGCTCTAAGAGATTCAAGCGGGACATATATGGAGAGCCCTAAATGAAAAATGAACCAATCCTTAGTTGGTGTCAAATTTGACCAAAAAACTAAAATTTTAAAGAGTTTAACGGAAAATAAGGCCATGGTTGGTGCATAGGAGTTAACTTTCCAAAAGGTGGAACCTTTTGTTGGATTGACTCTAGTTGTAGGATAAAAGCCTGGTGAGGACCCATTGTTTGAAGAAAATGTTCTCAAAATGGTTTGAGCTCAATCATATCAATTTAGAATAGTGATAAATGGCATCTTGTAGAATAATAATAATTTGAAAGTGCCAATCCAACAACATAGATTTAGGCAATTTGAGGACACCATGGTTGATTTGTTCAATTCTTTAAAGTTGGGCAAAACTAGGTAGGATGTAATAAATAAAGTACTATGGCTATAGGCCAAGTTGGAAAATGGTAGGATTAAAGATACCAAGTGAAGGATTTGATCAAAGTCTTGACTAAAAATCAATTCCTTCAATTTAGAATAGTCAACCTAGCCCACTTGAATATGGCTATCACTATATTAATTTATAAGATCAAGGCCCTAAGTAGCTTGTACAAGTAGATGGAGGACATTTTTAGGACCTAAAACATTAAGAGGGTAATATATTACACATTTTGGATAGCTTAATCAAAGATCCCACCACTTATTGATGCACCTAAATGTATTAATAGGTTCATATAGTGTTTAATAAAAACTTCTCATTTTTGGATTCCAATAATCCATTACATGATTTTTTGGTTGTGATAATCCTATTATCCTTGTGGAATAGAGGTAGAATAGGTTGAATATTTCACAAATTTATATTAATTCATGGTTGGGAAACACTGTAGCTTAATAGTTAATCTTTGATTTTGAAGATGATCTATGCTTTTTAAAGTGAACTATGCTCAAAACTCAGTCTAAAGCTAAACTATGATGAATATTCACAATGAAACTAATCTAAGTTGAATTCATAACTAAAGGAGTAAAAGGAAGGTTAGGGAACAAAAAAGAGGTATTGTTGATCTATATTTTAAACATTATGATAAATTTACAATTTCATCTGGACATGCATTTAACCAATGTGCAACATGAAGTAGCATAAGCTCAAATCCTACCACACACTACGAAAATATCTGAGAAAAGTATGAAAAGATTCAAATAAGAACAATATCTACATTAGTAATTATACCCTTACAAGAAAATAGCATTATCAAAGGAACTAAATTAAACCTAAGAACTTTCAAATAATATAGCATTAGCCCAAATTAGCACCTTTGCATTAAAATATGCACATTCAGAATTCATAAGAACCATTCAATTTTGAAGATGAGACCATACAAATGAGAGAAAACCATGATAACAATTAACACAAGCAAATGTGGAAAAACTTTATAGAATTATTTTCTTATATTAATTTTCTCAAATGTTACAAATAATTTTTTGGCTCTAAAAACTCTCTCTACCTTTTACAATTTGCAACTCCTCTTTATATAGAGCTTTTATGAGGTATGTTGGTTAGTCATGTCAAAATTTAAGGACAATTATTCTTTTAAAATATTTTGAGAACCCTCTAGAAATTCTAAATGACTAACATATAGGCAATGTGCTTTATAAGATACACATGCCTTTATATAAGAATATTCTCTTTTTGAAAGATATACAATGCTAGTTACAAAAACATATCGAAAATCTAATGAACTGGGACCCTAATGCTACTACAAACTTCTATCTTCCATGTAAGATCTTCATTTTATGATGTTTCGTATTGATCATCTAGAGTTCAATAATGGGTCTCATGAACATCTATTTTCTTTATCTCTTAGGTTACTGAGATCTTTCTTAGCTCTCTTCAAAGCTTATTTAACATTCCCAACATATCTTATCTTCTCCTCAATTCATGTCTTCCCTTGGTATTGGCTCCTCATCTCATGCATGAATTGAGAAGTTCTATTCTTGAAATCCTCATTAGTGATAATGCCTAAAGGATTAAGTGAGGTAGGCGCATTGATTAAGTTATCCAACATGTGTAGTGCTTTATCTTCTTGTTGGTTGAGGTCCTTGGAAATGTCCTCCATCTACTTAGACCATCTAATTAGGGCTTTGATTGTGTCTACCAACATAACCATAGCCATATTTAAATGGGATAGGCTAATGATCTTGAATTTAGGGACTTGATTCTTGGTCAAGGATTTGATTTTGTCTTTCACTTGATATCCTAAAGCCTACCATTAGCCAACTTGGCTTGTAACCATGGAATTTTGCTTACTCATTACCTCTTGTTTGGTTTTGACTAACTTTAAGGAATTGACTAAGTCAATCATGGCGTCTTCATATAGATTGAATCTATCTTCTTGAATTGATAATATGGATTATTCTTTCAAATTTTGTTCTATTTCAAGCTACCCTTTATCGTTGTAATCGAGTCTTGTTATAGACATGCTATTCTCTTATGATGGGCTATTGATTCTCAAATGGTCCCAAATAATCTTGACCAATTCTTGTTCCCTATATTTAGAGCTATGGCATCAAATTGTGTGTCTTTGAAAACCCTCCCTTCTATATTTGAAGTTAGAGCTCCACATCTTCCCTTGAAACACATTTTTGGGTTGCCATGGATGTGAACTTCTCTAGATTTCTTGCTAGTGGTCTATAGTTCATTTATAGATTGAATTATCCTTACACAAGTGATAATTCAACTTCCTTGGTTTGATTACAATTAGCACAAAGTTGAATTAGGGTTTTTGTGCTTACCAAGGCTTTCATAAAGGATTTTACATTGATTTAATCATGGTAGTTATTTTAACTTGTGTGATCTTCATGACTTAGATCCTAATTGGATTATATACTTATACCCTTGCTTTTCCTAGGTCTGTAAAATCTTAAACTTGGTGTATTATACTTGTGTGGATCTAATGTGGCATCATAATGGTATCCCTATGGAATTTTCATGGAATTTTTCTCTTCAATATATAAAAAATTATCATTACCTTTTAAAAATTTTACCTTGATCTCGTACCATTGGATCATCCTTACACATTTAAACACAGACCATCAATATTGATCTAAGAACTCGAATGCTATTAGATTCTAGCTATGTTCCCCATGATCATGACACTTGTCACTTCCATATTCACTCTGAGATTTGTTGAAATGTCAACATTTATCTCACACTATTGTTCTAGTTTACATGGATCAATCACACTCCATCAATCTTAATTTGATTAATTATGCCTCTTGATCTATGGATAATTGATAAAAATGTGTACACTCATCCATGTATCATCAATATTTGAAAGATGCTTGAGCTTTAATTTGTGGCTTATGGCTATGCCACATGTATTTATGCATTCATCCTTAGGCCTTTTGAATTTTAAATGTTTGATACACATTGTCTGATCATTTTCATCCATGTAAACATGCTCCATTAGATCTCAATTTGAAAGGTCAAATGCTATTGGTGGCTTAGTTTTCTTTCTTTGATATTATGAAACTTATCACTTTCTCACTTGTCTTGGGGTTCTATTGAATTTTTGAATCAATACACAACATTAGATCAATATTGCCTAAGCAAATGTGTACTAGTGATCTTTGGAAGATATTTGAACTTTAAATTAAGGTCGAGGCTTCGTATTTAATCTTGAACCATTGGATCTCAATCACTCAAGTAAATGTAGACCATTGATCATATGAATGAAAATGCTATTTATGTTAGGCTTAGGAAAATAAAGAGCTTAACATAAAGTTTTGGTCTATGGTTTTATTTCATGTTAATAAACATGAGTAAGACCTGGGATAAACATTTTAAGCTAAGTTTTAAATATGATAAAAGAGACCTCATGAATAATAAAAGACATAGCATATATTTTTAGCCTAAGGTTTGTTGTATTAATAAATATAAAAAATTTTAAGGTAAGGCTTTTGGGATAAATCTATAATAAAAGAAAAATTGTTTTTAGTTAGACCATGATAATGATAAAATTGACCAAGGGGTTACAAGACATAAAGGGATCCAATACAAAAATTTGAAACTAAGGTTTGGTCATGTTAATAAACAAAACTAAACCTTAGGATAAAAATTAAACTAGGTTTATGACTTAATTTATCATTCCTATATAAATTGCTCCCACACAATTTTAAATTTGATCCAAAGGGACCTGATCTAAGGTAATTTGAATGAGGGTTTAAATATGATTAAACATGACTTCAATTTGATTTTTAATAGACCAAAGGTTAGTAAAATATCAAATTAACATTAAGATATGGAACCCAAGACATTACCCATTCCAAATGGACTCCATTAGAGTAACAACCTAAAACATAAAGATCCAATGTTAGCAACTTTAGGCAAGATTAAATCAAAATTATGAACAAATAAGATAACCAAATTAAGTGTGAATGATCTTGAAATTTAAAAAAAATTCAAGCGTGCTAGTGGTACTATGATTAATTAAATTTTCAATTTTAAGGTACAAATTTACATAAAATACATCCTTATACTTTGTCATCCAATATTTGTCTCTCTTGGTTTTAATTCTTGTGTAGGATATACCAATGTTCACCAACTGAGGTTGACCTTGAGAACCTAGGTTCATTACATTGTAGTCATTCCCATATACTTTTTGAATCTTAATAGTCTCAAATAGTTTGTCTAAATCAAATAGTCTCTCTAAGGCTATCATCCCTTTAGAGATCTTATTTTCACTCAATAGAATGACCTTGTCATAAAAGTTGCCTTCAACTTTGTCATCATCAAGGGTATTTTCATTAACTTCATAAATAATGTGAGTCTCAAATACTATTGAGATCATCATGAAGTCTATGATCTACTAATCATCACTGAATACTTGTAAGTGGTTGACATTATCTGGTACTAAAGAACATGGGACTAATTCAATGATAAGGCCTTGTAGCTTGGAACTTTGATTTGGAATAAGGTTGGTTTTAGCTTAAGAAGGTTCATCAAAAACCTTGTTTTCTTCCCTAGGTATTGACATAATGTTGAAAGCATAAAAATAATTAATTAAGTCACAAACTCTAAACTTATATTTCTTAAGATAGGATAACTTGAATTCATTCCTACTTTTGACCAAATTAACTACTAGTTTAGAATAACCAAAAACTAATAGCTCATTAGCCTCATGTCTGATTACAAATTATAATCCAAGAATAAGTGATTCATACTTAGCCAAATTATTGGTATATGGGAACTAAATTTTGTAATAGGTATTGTATTCTTTCATAATGGGATTGATTAATACCACCCCTAATCTAGAACCTAATTTACATCTAGCACCATTAAAATACAAATTCCATAATACAGGCATAACATGAGAAGTTTTGGAGTTACATACCTTTCTGGTGTCAAGAGTGTAAACACCTAGATCTAAGTTAACTATGTTGACCCTCTCATTAGTTGCATTGTATTTAGTAATCATATGGTTCATTTTAGGTGCCCTTTCTATCTTAATCTGACTTAGAACTCCCTTCCATTAAAGTCACATGTGTGAACAGTCAATTGACATATAACCATTTAATGATTTGGTCAAGTCCCTACTTAGTATAATTCCATATGCATTTAGAATATTCACCACTTGGATGTTAATTAATTATTAGATTCTTAGTTTATTAGTTTGCATGTGAACATTTAATAATTCACAAATACTTTAACTCTTGATTTATCTAATTGAGTCACAACCCTATCAAATTTTAGTTGGAATCAAACCTAATTGTTAACAAATACCTTTAGGCATAATATTTGTAGATGCACTAGAGTCTAATAAACAATTATGCAAATTATTACCAAAGATCTTGATTATAGGTAGGAAAGGTGGAACATATACCTTAATTTTGTGTATTGCAACGTTAGCATGTACAGACTTTTATGGTTTTCTAGACTTCTTAGACAAAGATTCCAAAAGCAAATTCTTTTGTTCTATAATCTAAGTTAGCGCATGCAAAGTAATGTTAGCCTTGATATTTTTCTTATCCTTCACTATATTATATCTAGTCCTATTGGAAGAATTATATGTATCAACATTGGGTTTAGAGATACTTCCCTTAGGGGGCTCTAAATTGTTGCCTGATGTAGTATTAGGAGGACTATCCAAGTTATTTGGTGGAGTTGATGTAGTCAAATTCTATTTATACTCCCTATTTCTCAGAGGATATGTCTTCTTTATATATTACTAAAAATCATGAATCTCTTTAGGGATATCCTCATGCTCATTCTTTTTTGGTAATGAGAACTCAAATATCTCCACCATGATTGTTGATTTAGTATATTTAGATGAAATTAAATAACTTGATGTACCTACACTATTGTCTTTATTAGGTACAAATTCAGTAGTATCCAACCATTCTTGAAAATCTTCAAAAGCGTTGCAAAACTCTAGAAAATCTAACTCACCATGTTTTGAAGTATAATGAACTCTACATTAATCAGGCAAAGTTACATCACCAAGATTAATATTAAGAACATTATTATTCATGGATGACTCAATGTTATTGATATTATTTTTATTATTTTTAAATATTTTTGAAGGCCTATTAAACCTTTAGAAAGATAAGTTCATGTTGTAATTTACTCTAGCATTGCCAACTTGCTTTTGCAGCTCAATGAAATCAGTGATTATCTTTTGAACCGTCTTTAAGATAGAATTATTATAAGTCTTGGGTGTCTTAAAATAATGAACTTGAGTATTGATAATAGATTTAGTCATTAAATATCTCTAGTCTTGTGGATGAGATCCATTGGTAGAGTTGCTTAAGAATCCTAGGTTTTGACTAGGATGTGCGTGGCTCAAAAGAAATTGGGTCAGAACTAAGAGCTGATTTAAGGATGACATATTTTGATTGGAATTGGGAATTAATTCAAAATAGTAAAAATTGGATTAATTTTGTGAATATTATATGCCATTTAGCCTTGGGGTTGCATTTGGTCATTAATGATCATCGCTTCAGCATAAGTTAGGGCTAGTATATTAATGATGTGAATGAATATTTTAAGAAACATAGAAGTCATGGGATCCAAGGCATCGTTATATATCTCTAAGGCCAAAGACTCATTAGGTATATAAGGATCTATGTTTATGATAAACATTATCTAGAATCTATCATTAAAGGCTCTTATAGGCTCATTTGAGTCTTTTTTTACTATGGTAAACTACTAATACATGACACATGGACTAATGATTTTACTAAATTGACCAATGAAGTAATTATTAAAATAATTCCATTGAGATATGTATTTTTTAGGAAGGTTAAGGAATACTTTCATATTTAGTATCTTTAAAAGTAAATGGAACAATCTACATTCTATATCATCATGAACTACATTCAAAAGTCTTGAAACATCTTTAAAGGATTTAATATGTTATTCAACAATTATAACACCATTAAGACTAAAAGTAGGTAAATAATTTTCAAGATTATGAGGAAGTTCATGTACCAAACCTGACACATTTATTAAAGAACCATGTAGCCAATCCATACCTTGATATGGATTGAACACATGAGCACCATGAATTGGTGAAGTTGGTTGAGACTTTAAATGTCTAAAGTTACCTTTGTCTCACCTAGATCTCCTATGAAGTTCTTATTAAATGAGGGGAACTCTTGTCTCTGAATGTGACCTGGTCCTTATCCTTGGTAATTCTAGCTTGAAATATTTGAACCCTATTTGAAATATAGTGTGTAAGTCTTATCTTTACAAATAATTATGATCAAAATTTCACATTAAGAAAATTTTATACAAATATGTATAAATAATGGTAAAGGACATCAATATTTAATTAAATTATCTCAAATATGTGTCCAAACATGTAAATATGAATGATCTTTACATGCTTCAAGCTCAAATAAACTCAAACTTGTGGAGATCCAATAAATATTTGAACAACACAACTATTACTAACATCAAACACCTTGTATTTGTAGATATTAAGCTATCTTTACCATAATTAAACATCAAACTTCAATGAACATCTATCTTTGCCTAAATAAGAAAAAATACTAGTCTTAAACCATTAAGATCAATGACCTTTACACAAATATGCTAAAAAAACTTAAATATGCAATGAATACATCAATATTTGAACAAAATTCACCAAAATTAGGAAAGATGTTTCAAAATTTCAAAGATTTAATTCACCCTCCTAGCACCAATTTTTCTCCTTATTGATGCGCCTAAATATATCAACAATTGTATATAGTGTTTAAGAAACACTTCTCATTTTTTGATTCCAAGAACCCATTACATGAGTTTTTCGTTATGATAATCCTATTATCCTTGGTGGAATACATGCATAACGTGTTAATTGTTTCACAAATTTATATTAGTTGGTGGTTAGGAGACATTGTGGCTTGATAGTTAATCTTTAATTTTGAAGATGATCTATGCTTTTTGAAGTGAATTATGCTTAAAAGTAAGTCTAAATGTAAACTAAGATGAATACTCACAATGAAACTGATCTAAGGTGACTTGATAAAAAATGAGTAAAATAAAGGGTAGGGTAGAAAAGAGAGGTGTTTCTGATCTTTATTTCAAACACTATGAAAAAGTTATAATTTCATCTAGATATGCATTAAACCAATGTCCAACATGAAGTAGCATAAGCTCAAATCCTACCATAAATTAGGCAAATATCCAAGGAAAGTATGAAAATATGAAAATAAGAGCAATATCTACTTTAATAATTTTTCCCCTACAAGCAAATAGTATTATCCCAAATGTAAGAAGAAAAAAAGAAGCAAAGTAAACTGAAGAACTTTATAATTATTTAACATTAGCCTAAATTAAAAACTCTACATTTAAATATGCACATTCAAAATTAATAAGAACGATTCAAATTTAAAGATGAGACTTGACAAATGAGAGAGAAACCATGATAGAAATTTACACATGCAAATGTGGACAAACTTTTCAAAATTCCTTGCTTATATTAATTTGCTTAAAATCCACAAATAGTTTTTTGGCTCTAAAAACTCTCTCCCCCTTTTAACATTGGCAATACTTCTTTATATAGATATTTCATGAGGTATGTTAGTTAGTCACGTCAAAATTTAAGGACAACTATCCTTTTACAATATTTGGAGAACCCTCTAGACATTCTAAATGACTAACCTATAGGCAATGTGATTTACAAGTTGCACATGCCTTTATAAAATAATATTCTCTTTTCAAAAGATATACAATGTTAGTTACAAAAGAATATTCCAACTCTAACTAACTTTTGGACCCTAGTGTTGTTGTAGAATTTTATCTTCCATACAAGATCTTCATTCTATGATGTTTCTTATTGATTAGCTGGAGATCAATAATGGGTCTCATGAACAACTCTTTTTTGATGTCCCAAATTACTAAGATATTTCTTATCTCTCCTCGAATCTTATTTAATGTTCCTATCATTTCATATCTTCTCCTTAGCCCCTGTCCTCCCTTGATATTGGTTCCTCACCTCCTACATGAGTTGAGAAGTTCTATGTTTGAACTCCTCATCAGTGATAAGGCCCAAAGGACTAAGTGAGGTGGCCTCTTTGATTAAGCTATCCAACATGTGTATCATTTTATCTTCATATTGTTTGAGGTCCTTGGAAATGTCCTCCATCTACATGGACCATCTAATTAGGGATTTGATTTTGTCTACCAACATAGCCATAGCCATATTTAAATGGGCTAGGCTAGTTGTCTTGAATTTAGGGACTTGATTCTTGGTTAAAGCTTTGATTTTATCTTTCACTTGATACCTTAAATGCTACCATTGGCCAACTTGGCCTATAACCAAGGAATTTTTCTTACTCATTACCTCTTTTTTGGTTCTAAATGACTTTAAGGAATTGACTAAGTCAATCACGGTGTCCTCATATAGCTTGAATCTATCTTCTTAGATTAACTAGATGGCTTGTTATTTTTATTTTTTTATATTATAAGCTACCCTTTATCATTTTAGTAGAGCCTCATTATGCACATGTTCTTCTCTTATAATGGAATGCTGGTTCACAATGGTCTAAAATAAGCTCAACCAATCATTTTCCCCTATATTTAGAGTTGTGGCATCAAATTGTGTGTCTTTGAAAACCCTTCCTTCTGTATCTAAAGTCAGATAGAGATTTACATCTTTCATTGAAACACTATTTAGGCTACCATGGTTGTGGGCTTCTCTATATTGGTTGTTAGTGGTCTAAAATTCAATTTTGGATCAAATTATCCTTATAAGAGTGACAATTCAACTTCCTTTGGTTTGATTACAATGAGCACATGGTCAAATCAAGGTTTATGTACTTGATAGGGATTTCTTAAAGGTTTTTATAGTGCTTTAATGGTGGTAGTTTTTTGAAATTATGTGAGATTTGTAACTTATATCCAAATTGGATTTCATACCTACACCCTTGTATGTATTAGGTTTGTAAAATATTTAAGTTGGTGTATTATACTGATGTGGCTCTGATGTGGCATCATCATGGCATCCCTATGGCATTTTAATGACATTTTTCTCATTAATATTTAAAAAATGACCATTACTTTTTGATAATTCTACCTTGATCTCACACCATTATATCATCCTTACACAAATAAATATAGTCCATCAATCTTGATTTGAGAACTTGAATACTATTGGCTTCTAGCTATGTTCCCCATGATCATGATGCATATGACTTTTGCATTCAATCTGAGCTTAGCTAAAATGTCAATGTTGATCTCACATAATTGATCTCATTTTCATGGATCAATCATGCTCCATCAATATTGATCTACTTAATTATGCCTCTTTCTCCATATATTGTTGATTGGAATGTGTATTATCATTCATGTATCATCAATATTTGAAATATGATTGAGATTTAATTTATGGCTTGTGGCTATGCCACATGTCATTTTTACATTCATCTTTAGTGATTTTGAATTTTTAATGTTTGATACACACCATCTGATCATTTTTTCTTGATCAAATGTGCTCCATTGGATCTTGATCTATAAGGTCAAACACCATTGGTTGCTCAAATTTCTGATACTAAGATTATGACACTTATCACTTTCTTGCTTATCTTATGGCTTTGTTGAAGTTTTGACTCAATGCATGCTATCAGATCAATCTTGCCTAAGAAAATTTGTACCATTTATCTTTGGAAGATGTTCAAACTTTAGCTTAAGGTTGGGGATTTATCTTTAATCTCACACTTTTGGATCTTGATTAACCAATAAAATGTGGACCATTGATCTTGTGAATGAAATTGATGTTTAAGTTAGGCTTAGGAAAATAAATAACTTCACATAATTTTTTTGGACTATGGTTTTATTTCATGTTAATAAACATAGGTAAGACCTTAGGATAAAAATTTTAAGCTAACTTTTAAACATGATAAATAGGACATTGTGAATAATAAAATGTAACATATACTTTTAACATAAGGCTTATTGTATTAATAAATACAAAAAACTTTAAGGTAAGTCTTTTAGGCTAAGTCTATAGTAAAAGGGACCCATCATTTAGTTAGACCATGCTAATGATAAAATTGAACAAGGGGTTATAGGACATAAAGGGACCTAACATCAAAATTTTAAACTAAGGTTTGGTCATGTTGATAAACATGAATAGACCTTAGGATATAAATTAAACTAGGTTTATGACTTAATTAATCATTCCCACATAAATTTATTTCATGAAAATTTGAATTTGATTGAAAGGGACCTAAGCTTTGGTAATTTTAATGAGGTTTAAAGATGATTAAACATGAATTCAATTTGATTTTCAATAGACCAAAGGTTCATAAAAGATCAAATTAACATTAGGATATGGAACCTAAGACATTGCCCATTCCAAATGGACTCTACTAGAGCTACAACCTGAAACATAAAGATCCAATATTAGAAAAATAAAAAATTATTAAATTAGAATTACAAACAAATAGGCTAACCAAATCAGGTTTAAATGATCTTCAAATGAAAACAATGTTCAAACATGCTAGTGGTACTCTGATCAAGTAAATTTTCAATTTTAAGGTACAAATTTGTACAATTTAAAACAAGGGTCCCCATTTTTTAGAAATGGGAGTATGTTGATCTCAACACTACCCCTAGTCCATTGGTATTAATAACTGATGAAGAGTTCAAACATAGGACTATTCAATTTATGTAAAAGGTATGAAATCATGGAAAATGGAAAAAGGGGTTGATAATAAGAAGATCATGGGCCTAATTTTATCATCAAAGGAAAATAGAGGATTTTCTAGTAGCATAAAACAAGATTTGGAAAGGATAGAGAGGGATCTCAAGGGCTTAGAATATCAAGAAAAGGAATTATCCATGAGACCTATCATTGATCTCTAGCTGATCATTGAACAACATATATAATGAATATCTTATATGGAAGGTAGAAGATTGCATCAGAACAAGGGTCCCAAATACAAGTCAGTTGACTTAATATATTCTATTGTATAGATACTCTATATATTTTTGAAAATAGAATATTATTTTTATAAAGACGTGCAATTTGTAAAGCATACTACCTATAGGTTAGTGATTTTAGAATGTCTAAAAGGTTCTATAAGAATTGTAAAAGGATAAATATCCTTAATATTTAATATAATTAATTGAAATACCTCATAAATTGTCTATAGAAAGAGGTATTATCAAATTTAAAAGGGAGAGAGTTTTTTGGAGCCAAAACTATTTTGTAACTTTTGAGCAAATTAATACAAAATAAGGAGTTTTGAGAAGTTTGTCCATAATTTCATGTGTGAATTAATATCATGGTTTCTCTCTCATTTTTTTGGTCTCATTTTTAGATTTGAATGGTTATTATGAATTTTGGATGTGCATATTTAAATACAGAGTTGATAATTTATGATACTGCTAGAGTACTTAAAAGTTATTAGGTTTACTTCACTTTTTTTTCTCTTCTTGTGTTTGGGCTAATGCTATTTTCTTGCAAGGGTGAAATTCTTAAAGTAAATATTGTTCTTATTTTCAGCTTTTCATACCTTACTTAGATGTTTGCCTGATGTGTGATATGATTTAAGTTTATGATACTTCACATTGCACATTGGTTAAATACATGTTTAGATGAAATTGGAATGTTGTCATGATGTTTGAAATAGAGATTAACAACACCTCTCTTTTCTACCTTACCTTTCTTTTTACTCATTTTTTGTCAATTCACCTTAGATTAACTTCATTTTGGATACTCATCTTAGTTTATATTTAGTATTAGGTTTAAACATAATTCAATTTAAATATCACAAATCATATTCAAAATAAAATATCAACTATTGAGCCATGGTGGCTCCCAACCACCAACTAATACAAATTTGTGAAATAGTCACTTATTCTGCCTCTATTCTACCAAAGATAGCAAGATTATCATAACTTATAATTCATGAATTAGATTATTTGTATTTATAAATGAGTAGTGTTTCTTAAACAATAATAACCACCTATTATACACTTTTAGGCATCAATAGGGAATGCATTCCAGTAGTGCTAGAAGGAGGGCCTTAGTTAAATCTTTGAAAATTTGCAACATCTTTGCTAATTTTTGTGAATTATGTTCAAAGATTGATGTACTCTTTGTAATTTGAAATAACAAGACATCTTGTCAATCCAAGAAGATAGATTCATGCAATTTAAGGACACCATGGTTGATTTATTTAATTATTTAATTTTAGTCAAAACTAGGTAGGATGCAATAAATAAATAAATAAAGTATTATGGCTACAGGCCAAGTTGGCCAATAGCAAGTTTTGAGCTATCAAGTGAAAGATTTGATCAAAGTCTTGACTAAAAATCAAATCTATAAATTCAAGATAGTTAGCCTAGCCCACCTGAATATGGCTATGGCTATATTAATTAACAAGATTAAGGCCCTATGTAGTTGGTCCAAGTAGATGGAGGACATTTTTGAGGACCTCAAACAAAAAGAGGGTAAGATATTAATTGAGTTTATCATATATCACATTTTTTATTTCTATTTTTACATATAATTTCACATATGTATATATAAACTTTGAGAAATAATAATATCAAATAAATTTATAATTTTGAGATCTGGAAACATCCATTTCTTGATCACCTTGAGTAGATTTCCTAGATTTTCCTCCATCTTAGTGATTTTCTCTTGATTTAAGTTAACTCCTTATTGTAAAACATTACCATTATTCTTAGCTTGAAAAATAGTGACCAATAGATAAAATGATGAATATAGATACTTTTAAAAATATTTAATAATATTTTAAGGAAAAATATATTTAGTTTGAGTTTCTAATATTCTCATTTTTTACTTCATACTTAGTCATTTTTATTGTCATTTCACCTGTAACACTTACTACATATTCTAGATCTTATACGAATTCTTGTCTTCATTCTTTCTTCCTTTCCTTTTATTAGTTAATGAGAATAATTATTCATTAGATTAAATCAAGGTGTGAGTTTGTCATTTATTAATCTTTCTTATTGTTACTTTCATCAACTTACCAGTTTATTGTTCAAAAATGAGCTTAATATATTATTATAATGTTTTTCCTTTGATATTTTGCTAATTACACATCCTCTATCCAATATCTTCTTCATATGGTAATGTAATAGCATGAGTAGGAGGAGGTGTATCCAAAATAGAAGATGTAGTTATAAAGGGATTAACTAAGGGCATGGTAAAAGAAGGATTATTACATGAATGTGATACATGTGACAAGTGTAAGGGATGAATTGGTAGTGATATACACGGAATGCTTAATTGAAGTGGATAAGGTTATTTGAAATGGATGGGAAGATACTATTGACTCATCATGGGAAGTTTAATTTTTATTTAATAAATACTTGAGGAACTATTTCAAACACCTTTGTATTTGGGCTTATTTTCTTTATACATTGCTTGAAAAGTGATACTAAGACATATAGAAATGACAATGACTTTGTAAATATGTGATATGTTTATAGGTTCCATTATTGTAAATGGACCTTGAGGATTAAATTTTACATATTTAATATAGACTTGTATATCTAATGTTGTTAAAGTAACTAAAAGAGGAGAATTAATTAATGCATAAACAAAAAATGAAGTAGATTTTAGATGACAAATATTATTAGTTTCACTTAGATAATGTAGAGTTGAAAAATCAAGGATCTTATTTAGTTTTATAAGGTACATTATTCTAGTATACAACTTGGTGACTTGGGGATTTATATTTATTATATCAATGTAAATAGAAACTACCTTTTCATTTATTAGGATGGGAGTATCAAATTAAACATCTTATAAATGAGACATCAAACTTGAAGTTGAAGGGTTGATAAGAGCACTCAAAATGGTGATCATAGGAACATGAGTTTCCAATAATTTATGCATATGTCTTGAAGAAGATAACTGGATTTAAAAATGTGGAAAATCAAGAATTTTAACAATATAATATACATAGGTAAAATATATTACTTGAGTAAATTGATCATTCCTTGGAGATGTTTTGGTGGAGGTAACCATTGCAATGATTGAATTTTGAGATAAAGGTCTAAATAACTTTATCTATCAAAATAAATAGAGTAAGTAGTCTCTCTTCATTCTCTTGAGTTTGATTTTATTTGAGTGGTGTGTTATCGATGCCTTTGACACTTATATTATTTCTCATTTCCTTATCATTTTATAGATTGTTATATAATTTATCATTGGCATGAGGATTTTGGCTATATATCCCCAAAACATTTTCTCTCAATGTTTGTAGATATGTTCCAATATTCCTACTAGATCCTATAGCCCAATGTCATGGTCATCTAAATTAAATGATGACCTATGTGTTTTTAATGCCTATAATTTCAACCATGTCTTAACATTTATCCTCCCTATTTTTATAGGCATATGATGCCATGGGGATTTATTATTTTCCTTGTATCAAGCACAAACTCCATGAAACATCTAGTAAGTTATCTCTTGCTCTACTATCTTATCTAGTAAATAATAGGGAAACATAATGGGTGACTCAATTTTTATGAATATTGACTCAAAAAAAAAATAATAATCTATGATATTAATAATATACTTTCTTATTTATTCAAAAAAAATAGGTATTTCCATATCATTAATAGCAAGATACACATGGGGATATAAATAATTACGTATTTCCTTGATAAAGTATTGATATTTGTGCACATATAAATTTGAAAAATACAATTGTAAAATGGTCCTAAAATTAAGAGTCTATTTAAAAATCTTAAAAAATATCATTGTGGTGCATGTATCATCCACCAATTAGAATATCATTTGAATATTATGCCCTTACCTTACTTATATGACTTGTTTCCTTAAATTGTAATAAATTATTTTTCTTAGGGTAGGTATTTATTATTAATTGATAATCATTGAAAGTATGGATATTTTTAACATGGAAGACCCCTGTATCTATATACAATTTATTATCTAATGTCATATCAATTTTAACACCAAGTCTGAATAACTTAAATGAGAATAATACTTCTCTATTCACCCAATTATTTGGGTTTTCATCCCAATCCTTAACAATGTATCTCAAATTATGGGTTTTAATCCATTACCATCCCACTAGTTGATTAAAAACTAATGTAGAAGTAGAAACTAGTAGTGTTTTTTTAAATATCATACCTATGAGAGATGTTATTTTATTCTTATGTCTATGTGGTAGAACCATGTCTTCAGAAGATATAGTCCTAGTAAATACATTGAAAAATAGGTATATACATGGAAATACCCATGGATTTTATACTAATCACTAAAGTCATATATTTAATATTATAATCATATCATTTGAATAATTTATGTTAGCTTGAGGGGCATCCTCATAATTTAGTATAACTATCCTTTCTTCAACTTCCTTAAAAATAACATTATAGAAATTGAATACTAAACCTAATAAGTCTAATATAAGAAATTAATTATGTAGTTTAGGATATAACATAATAAACAATGGTTAAATCCATGCTAGTTACACTTTTTTATTCTACTCAAAAATTAAAATGATCAATATTTTAGAAATCACATGAATTTGTACAACTTAACTATGAATAAATCTTACATTCTTTTTAAAGTTTTTGAGCTTATATTTATACTTTGAAAAATGTCTAATATAAAAATCAATTTGATTGTTAAAGTCACAACCTTATTTAATTATTTATTTATATATTTAGGTGACAAATTTAGTCATGTTGTTAGTGTGTATTAACTACAAATGATGACATTTTAAATATTTTATCATTAAAAATTTAATTTTTTACCTTTGTCATGGCTTTGTAAAAATAAAATTGAGAATTACATGTGTCACCATCACACATACTATTGATTATTGGGAGATAAGGAGTTTAATTAATGTAATCTATGTTGATTGTCTAAGATTTTGGATGGTATTAATCATGATAAGAATGACTATGTTACTCACACATGTTTTCCAAGTAGC
Organism: Torreya grandis; assembly: GCA_037957365.1. Classification (NCBI taxonomy): domain Eukaryota; kingdom Viridiplantae; phylum Streptophyta; class Pinopsida; order Cupressales; family Taxaceae; genus Torreya; species Torreya grandis. The sequence goes on from JARHVA010003230.1 coordinate 1,285,811, forward strand.
CATAAATTTTTATAGATCATATAAGGTCACATAGAACTCTATAACTCACTCAAAGTTACAAAATGTGAATTTATTAACCTCATTCATTGTTGTTGTAACCTTTGATACTTTTAGCTTAAGGACATGTTACCTATTATGATTGATTAAGAGCCATAAAGTGTGTAATGTTGTTTATATATTTTTTTAAAATTATGGCATAGTCATGGAAATCTATAATGAATCAAAATAAGACACATCAAATTTCTATATTGATTTAGATTAATATAGTGTGTAATATCAAATAGAATTATTGAAATTGATATGTTGAATTCCAAGTTGCACATATTAGAGGTACAATCAATGAGAGGGGGTGAATCAATGATCCAGATGTTTTAGAATTTAATTCCAATTATTCAAAATATTAACCATTCATCATAATCATTAATGAATCATATAAACCATTCATTGTAATGAACAAAGAGAAACTATGCAAGATCAAAACACATAATACATGAATTATGTGGGAAACCCTCATGGGGGAGAAAACCCACTTGAAATCAGATTTGGAATACTATCCTATAAATTTATTTCTTAAATTTATTTCATAACCAATTGATCAAGGAGAAACCACCCCTTAATTTATTCAAGCACCTACTTGACCTTTAGCTAGTACCAACTATCAAGGAGGATACACACCATAAGATGATCAAGTACCAACTCAATCATCTCCAAAATAGACTTACACATATGATATAATGCCTTAGACACTTGATTATGGTATTATATTTTTATAACACCTAAAAACATAAATTTCCATCTCATACAATCTAATTTCATAGGCATGCCACAATGTCTCTTCATCTTCACTCAAATTGCCCTCATATATACACTTAGACCTATAAATTCTTCTTTTATTCATTTCAATCCCTAATATTCAAACCTATAAGATAACTATTTTTGAAATAAAAAATATAACCTATATGTCATACACAAATTCATCAACCTTCTCATATCTACAACCCACCCTTTAGACACATGCCCTTTCTTCTTTCCTTTGCTCTATAACTCTCACATACACCTCTTCTCTAAAGTCTATTCCTCAAGTCTAGAAACCATCACATTTGGTTTCACATTTTATAGTGTATTCATAATTATTATTATAAAAATCTTCCTTATTAGTAACAACACATGAATTCACCCTTAGGGCATCTAATATGGGCCACCTTTAAACACAACCCTCTTTCAAATATGCCTAAGTCACCTTTTAGGTCCTATAAAGATCCATTCACCTCTTTGACACTTATTTGATCAAACTAGGAACACAAGAAAAATTTAAATATATTTAACCATTTAATATAATCTATATTTAATCCTTAATTTATAACAAAAATCACAACACCCTTCTTCTAAATCTTAATTTACTCAAACAACATTTTGTGCACATAGCCACCATGAACAAACACACAATCATATTATAAACCTTTTGTCATAATAAATATGATTGATCAAACCTTAATAATCCACATAGATACTATTTATGGATTAAATAACATTATCTAATAGTTATCTCATTTTAAAACATTGAAATACCATCAAGAACAACTCTATTACCCTTCTCGGGTTACTTATAGAGCATGAATGAACACAATAAATTTTAGAGATAAATAACTTTGATTATACACAAATTTATACCTTGAAATTAATATTTTTATACGATCCTTTAATTACTATAAAACTTTAATTTTTACTTCAATATAAAATTATGCATAGATCAAAAGTTATGGCTCAAAAACCAAACACTAGTCTTTCCTTCATTAATTCATATATTTGAATTCCAATGGTCATTAAGCAATCATTAAACATTGAAAATGTTGTCATCATATTCTAACATATCATATTTTCATAACATACACACATTAGATCTTCTTATAAGTATCTCTAGCTTTCAATTTACTTTACTATTATTCATCGAGCACCTTAATCTCATCTCATGCTTCCTGAAAACTATGGACAAACACACTCCATTGATCTCTATAGATTAACTAGGTATTTATCTTGAAATTCTCACCTATTGATCTGAGAAATAAACTCTTGATATTATGACACATGGTACTTATACATTCCTTATGCACATAATGACCTATACTATTGATCTTCATGTACAAACACTCACTAACCCTTGATTTTTATCTAACATGTTTCATGCTCATCATTAGATCTCCGACAAGAATAACGCTCATCATTAGAACCTTATATATTTATATTAATTTTTTTCCATATATATATGATGAAATTAAATTCACATTGTTATATCTCCCTTTGCAAAATTGGCTAGGTATGGGAACTTAGTGAACTTCTATCTAAGAAGCCAACTTTGCACCTTAATAACTTTTGCTCCGCTCAACCTCATGACTTGAAACATGGACCACATGATAAAATTTAATAGGGGAATATATTTATTTATCAATATTATCCTATAACATTCACACATGTGATATATAATTCCATTAAACTATTTACTTGGCTCTACTTGAACTCAGATCTCCTTTGTAAATTTGGCTAAGTATGGGAAAACATTGTAAACTACCTTGGAAGCCAACTTTGCATAGGTATATATTTTTTTACACATAAAATCATGATATAAATCATGTAAAATATAAAAATTTAACTAATTTTATCACACTCACATGACCAACTCCCCTTAAATCATCCATACATGGCAATGGTGATGTTAGCAAACCACCTACTCAGATTTTTTGGTCAAATAGCCAATTATGCCAAGATGAACATAATGAAGAATTGGATGAATACCATGTAATTACACAATCTCTCCAACCATCCTTAAACTCTGATAGGACCCCTCACATATGATCAATACTTTATACCCATCCCTAATCATACCAAAGTTGAATATCAACCAAGCCTACTTCAAGCATACTAGAACAAGTACACTACAAACTTTGTCATTGACACTTAGATTATAAATACACTTCATCCAATCACTTGGATTCTTCCATGACATCATTTATAACTCTCAAACAATCTCACCCTTTTTCATTGATGTCAAAACCCACCATATAACTTTCCTTCCTTTTCTCTCTTCAAGCACTCTCATAATAGAAACCTTCTCCCCCTTCAACATAATGATAAATTGGGCATAAATTTATCTTGAGGACCTAAAAATAATACCAAAAAGAGAGGACCACCTTATAAATATGATACAAACTACCCCTTACCTTAATCTTACCTCTTCTTTCCCTAACAACTTCTTCTTGCTACATGCCAACATTCTCTTCAACTAAGCACTACAATCAATGAAGAAAGAAAACACAAAAAAACATTGAAATATGATGGAAATAACCATTAAAAATATGAAAGGGTCTCCCCTTAAGATCTTTGAGCCATTTCACCCCTTGATCATCTTATCTTTACGCACCATGAAGATCCAACAAATAAGCTTACTAGCCTTCTCTCTTAATCCACCTTAAGGATCACTAGAAAAATTCATGCCACTCACCTAATAGTAAATGATATAAAACAACCTAAAAAATCACCTTTAAACACTCATGCCTTGATCTTTTAGATAAATTTATCAAAAATCATTATTCTTCACACTACGCATGTCTAGACTCTTTGTAGCCCTACCTATAACTTGCCTATCCCACAAATTTTAGTAGACACATCTTCAAGACCTAAAAATTCATATCAATATCTCTCTTGTATTCCCCCTTAAGCATACCAATTTCCATCACCTATCTCATCTTATGTAACATACTTCCTTAACAAACCTACGAACTAATTAGGCCTTCATCTTGACAAAATCATGAATAATTTTAAAACCATAAACCTTAATATCTCTATGAAGATTAATTTGAAAACCCATTTGTCTCAATCAACTTATTAATAAGCCTTAGACCTCAACTCATAAGGAAAACCACTTTTCTAGCATAGCCCAAAAATCTTAAAATATCATAACAAATAAGGTCAAAAAACCTTCTCATGGTCAAAATCTACCTCTAAAAGTTTTTACACACTTGGAGATAACCATCACACACTTTTGGATCAAGAGTTGATCCTTAACACCTTTGGGAACCTTGACTTCCTATACCATGGCTTTGATCTTCAATAAGAAAGATAAACCTGGGAGCACACAAAAGCTTTTAATAAGCATAAAAAGGATCATTAAGACACAAAAACACCTAAAACACATCAAAATAAGTACACGGACCTTTATGAGCAACAAACTCTTCTTGAAATTCCATAAATCTCATTATGCTACCTAAAAATCCCATTATGATCCTACAAACATTGCATAAAAATTAAAAATACCTTAAGACATCACTATAACCTCATCAAATCATTTATCCCATCTTAACACACCAATGCCAACTGAAAACACTCATCTCTTACCTTTTATGACCTTTTTGAAGAAAACCACAACAACACTTGATTATCCACTAAAAGGAGCCTCTTAAGAAGCATAGATAGAGACATCCTCTACACCATAATTCTCTTAAAATAAAGTGAATCTAGGAGTGGCTGACATTTCCTTAGTAACCACTAAAAGCCTTTTATAGCTTTAATACTTCTTATTCTTATTCTCCTTAGTCTAAAATTTTACAACTTATTCCTTTTCTACATCACTCACTTTCTCTTTAATGATAGGATATACAACATTTAGAGAAACTATGGAATCTTGACATACCTTAATCACTGAAGTAGCTTCTTTGCATTACAAAACATCACCTTCAGACCTTAACAACATAGGAACAAATATTGAAACTTTATCACACACAATAGGTTGATCATTAGCATCCAAACACAATTTAGAACTAGCCTTAACTAGAACGTTGGTCTTCTCCTTGAGCTTGGTCTCTTCATTCAAACATGAGTAGACAATGAAAGCTCTTGGCACTATCCAAGTTCTAGACAATTCTCTACCATATCAAATAGATTACTTAGACCTATAGACTCATCATGAATCACACTTACCACCACTAGTATCCATGATTTAACTTGCCTTATTTCTTGTACTCTAGGACCCTGATTAAACTTATTCTATCTTGTAGGCCTTTGCTTCTAGAATCTAGCAATGTGACCTCTCTATTTACAATTGAATAACACTATACCTTTTTCAAGAAGCTTATCCTTGCTTTATTAATTGGAAAAAAATATTTAAATAGGTCCATTTTTTTGACATATGAAATAAACTACTCCTTTTGAATGATAACCCCCATCATAGTTCCATGCAAACTCATTTCTAACAGGCCGCTTGCATTCTTTAACTTTATACCCAAACTAATTACATGTGTAAAAATAACCCTTAAAACTTGTATAACTCATGTCATTTGGTTGTATAATATAATTTGTCTTCACTCTACTAGCATCTTCATTCTTTGATTGATTGTTGACATTCAAGGTCTGATTTACATTAGTCTTCATCTTGTCTTGAGTTGCATTTTCTAGTTTTTCTTTATATCCAAGACCATTTATATCACTTTTATGCTTTTGAACACTCATAATATTTTCTAGATCACTTTATCTCTTTTAAAATATCAAAAAGGAATTCATATTACTATGTCTTCTCTAACTCAACTATTAGTGACTCATTTTCAATTACATACCTTGAACATTCATCTTCTTTAGGTTTTAGGCTTATAGATAGTATCTATAATTAATAACTGAGATGTTTGACTATATCTTCATGCTCCTTTATTAATTCATTCATTATTGCTTCATACACACTAAACTGATCCTCATAGTCCTTGATTTGAGACTTCATCTTCTTGTCAATCTTATTTTTAATCTTCAGTTCTTCAAGATCATTAATCAATTCAGCCTCACAGTCCACCTCATTTTTATCATCATCTGAATCATTCCAAGTAGACTCCTTTTGATATGATAAAATTCCTTACTTAGCTATGGATAAATATTTATCTTAAATAGGACCATCATATTTATGATCATACTCTGAGTCACTATCTTCACTCTCATGTAATGAGCTATAATATTCTTTGGTGTAGAGACTCTTCTCATCCTTGAAGTACTTCTTCTTTTTGTCAAACCTTCTAAATCCATTCTTAATTTTATCATAATTGAATGATCTCTTATGATCATCATGATCTTGATCATCTTCTTCATCATTATTTTTATTATGCTTATGAGGTCACTTATTAGCAAAGTGTCCTACTTCTCCACAATTGAGGCATTTGAAGGGTAGTTTACCCTTATACTTGTCTGGCCCTATTTTCAATTTCCTTGTACACAAAGCAATTAGTTTATCTTCATCAATATCAGATATTTCATCCTCCTTGATTTTCTTACTTTATAAAATCTTCTTTGGATTCATTTATATCTTTAATATTTCTTCCTTCTTTGGTGGTATATCATTATTTATTCTCATATTACAGGTAACAAGGATGTCATATAATTCATCCAACTTCAACTGAGTAAGATCATGACTTTCTTCTATAGAAGATACTTTAGAATCAAACTTGATAGAGAGAGACCTTAATACCTTTTGAACTATATTATATTCTCCAAACTTCTCTCCAAGACCTCTGATGATGTTCACAATCTCATCAACTCTCTATAGAAATGATGTCACATAATCTTCTTCCTTCATCTTAAGACTATCAAATTATCTTTGATGAGTCTGCAACTTTGCCAACTTAAAATTTAAATACATTCATAAATAGTATTCAATTTATCCCATATTTCCTTGAAATATATGCAATGGATTACCTTGGTGTATTCAATCTCTAAAAGACCACAAGCGATAGCATTTATTGACTTATAATTATTCTCAAACAACTTCTTATTTGCAACACTAGATGGAGGAATAGTAGGTGTAGAATAACCATCCAAAATAGATTATCAAGTGTCAAACCTTAGGGACATGATGTAGGTCCTCATACATTCACTCCAAAAAGTATAATTAGATCCATTTCACATCAGTGCTTTCTTAGTGCAAAAACCTTCTTGCATTTGATGGATACCCATATTGTACCTTGGATCTCTTTTAAGCTATCAAGCTTTTACCAAAAGACCTACTCTGATACCAATTGTTAGAGGAACCATCACTATGAGGGGGTATGAATCAATGAGTAAGATATTTCAAGCTTTAATTACAATCCTTTAAACTCTTAACCATTCATCATAATCATTCATGAAACATATAAACCATTCATTACAATGAACAAAGAAAAACCATGTAAGAACAAAACACATAATACATGAATTATGTGGGAAACCCTCATGGGGGAGAAAACCCACTTGAAAAAAGATTTTAACTACCATCCTATAAATATATTTATTCAATTTAGATTATAAAAAACTGATCAAAGAGTACCCACCCCTCAATTTAGTCAAGCACCTACTTGACATTTAACTAGCACCAACTAGCAAGGAGGCTACAACCCCCTAGATGATCAAGCACCAACTCAATCACATATATAATATATCTCCACATATGATCTGATGTCTTTCATACCTAATTATGGTCTTTTATTTTTATAACATCTTAAAACCTACCTTTCCATCTCATATAGGCCTTGTTCATAGGCATGCCACAATTTCTCTTCCTCTTCACTCAAACTACCCTCATATACACATTCAGACCTGTAAATCCTTATTCTATTTGCTTCTCTCCCAAATATTCAAACCTAAAATATCACTATATTTGACATCTAAAATATAACCTATAGGTCATACACAAAGTCACCAACCTTTCTTCTTTCCTTTGTTCTTTAACTCTCACATACACCTCTTCTCTCAAGTTTATTCCTCAAGTCTAGAAACCATCACATTTGGCTTCACATTTTATAAATTATTCATAATTATTATGATCACAACCTTCCTTTTTAGACATAACACATGCATTCACCCTTAAGGCATCTAACATGGGTCACCTTTAAGCACAAACATCTTTCAAATAGGCCTAGTTCACATTCTAAGTCCTATGAAGGCCCATTCACCTCGTTGACACTTCTCTAAGAAAAATAAAAACACATGAACACTTTAAAATATATGAACCCATTCAACACAATCTATAAGTCCTCTTTAACTGATAATAACCATCATAACACCCTTCTTCTAAAGCTCAATTCACTCAAACAATATTCTATGTACATAGCCATCATGAACGAACACATAATCACCTTCTAAGACTTTGATCATACTAAATATGATTTATCAAACCTTAAAAATCCACATAATGGTCCTTGTTAACTATATAACATTCTACGATAGTTATCTCATTTTGAAACATTGAAATATCATCAAGAACAACTCTATTACCCTTCTTGGGGTACTTGTAGAGCATGAATGAACATATAGTCAAATTTGGAGATCAATAAATTTGAATTTATAAATATTTAGACCTTAGAATGAATATTTCCATATTCACCTTGAATTCCTCTAAAAATTTCTTTTACTATAACATCAATTTTTTCATAGATCAAAAGTCATGGCTCAAAAACCAAGCACTTGTCTTTCCTTCATTAATTTGAATATTAGAATTCTAACAATCACTAAGCAATAATTAAACATTGAACATGTTGCCATCGTATATTTACCTCTCATATTTTGACCAATATGTACTATCATATTCTTAGAGGTATCTTAAACTTTAACTCTGTTTTACTATTAAACATCAAGCACATTAGACTCATATCGTGCTTCCTAGGAACTATGGATAAACACAATCTATCAATCTGTATAAATTAACTAGGTCTTTATCTTGTAGTTATAACCATTTATATAATCTATAAACTCCATATACTATGACACTTATTATGTCTACATGATTTTAGGACATAACAACCTACACCATCGATCTTCATGTATGAACACCCATTCACCATTGATCTTTATCTGATAAGTTTGACACTTGTTAGATCCCTGATAAGAATAATGCTCATTATTAGATCCTTATTTGGTCAGATTAATTTCATGATGTATATCTATTATGTGATTAAATTCACACTATTATATCTCCCTTTTCAAAATTAAGTATGGGAACTTAGTGAACTTATGTCTAAGAATCCAACTTTACACCTTAATAACTTTTTCTCCACTCAACTAATGACCTAAAACTTGAACCACATGATCACATTTCATAAGGGAATCAATTAATATATCATTATTCTCCTAAAACATTAATGTGTGTTAATCATAATGACATCAAACTACTTATTTTGTTTTACTTGAACTTATATATCCTTTTTAATTTAGTTATGGGAAAACATTACAAACTACCTAGGAAGCCAACTTTCCACACTTATATATTTTGTTATAAACAACCTAATGATATTAAACTTATAAAATAATAACTTGGGATTAATTTTATCACACCCACATAAAATAATATCCTTGACTCATTCATACGTGGTAATGGTGATGTCATTAATTTTCCTACTCATTTTTTTTGTCAAAGAACCAACTATGCAAAGATGAACATAATGAAGAACTAGATGAATACCATGCACTTCCACAAGATATCCAATCATCTTTGACCTTTAATAGTTCCTATCACACATGATAAATACTTTAGACCCATCCATAATCATGCCAAAAGTGAAGATTAATAGAACCTAATTCAAGCATACTAGAACAAACACATTGCACACTTTTTAACTGACACTTAGATTATCAATAAACTTCATCTATTAACCTGGACACCTCCATGACATCATTTAAAAATATCCAATAGTACAATCAATGATTTTATTATTTATTTTAAGATCTAATGGACTCAGAGTTATGTGGTGTGTTCCACTTACATATTGGTATGATATTTTGATGTCATACAAAAGTGACACATGTTATCCTTCAATTTAATTTAGATTCACACAAATTTGTAATTTTTGTGTGAAAGGTTTGAATGTTATGATGTATATGCTGTATATATAAACTATGAATATCACCTTAAAATAAATCAAACTCACACAACATACGGAAACATATTATAATTAGTTACAAAACTATGAGGTTTATGTAGGAACATCCAAGCAAAAAAAATCTTACATAATTTTTAAAGATAGAAGATAAGTGTGCCTAGAGAAGGATAACAATGCAAAATTAGAGTACAAAGAGACATGTGATTAATATAAATAGTGATGATGAAAAAGAGTGAGTTAAATAGTTACACACATAGGAAAATAATTCATAGGCTCATAATAATTTTATAGTTCACTAAATGACAAAATTGGTGACTCAATATGACACATTATCATGAACTACCAAATTTTAAATCTAGCCTATAGGCATGAATGATAATAAATGCATAGGAATATTAGTTAAATAAATTTATGGATAATTCATATTCTAATTTAAAATGAAAACTAAATTTAATAACGTAAATTTAGAAAAGGTGAAAAAATTTGAGATCCTTTGAATACGGGATATAAGTATGAAATTGAGCCAACTAAGAGAAGAGAGAGTACAAAGACTTTGCTAAAATATAGAAGAGTGTTGATGCATGAATAAATGTGTCAAAACAAAGCACATAGGTTTCTTTGATAAGTGATGCTCTTAGTCAATATAAGAGTAAGGCACAAGAGTATAATAAAAGAGGCTATTATGTAATAAAAATGTCTAAATAAATAAAAGTAATAATATTTTCTAGAATGTGCTTCTAGTGTGAACAAAAATGGCACCTAGATTTTGAATGACCACAAGACAAAAATGAAGGAAACTATAGAATGGAATCAAGTGTGCATGTTACACAAGGGTATGTAGTTTACATAGGCTTAGTAAATCATCCTAAAGGACATAAGCATGGAGAATCATTAGTATAAAATATATTCTTGTTGAAGATATAAAAGGTTAATAGGGAGATAACATAGAGGAAAATCATGTTATGAACCATATGTAAGTTGGGAGCAAGTGTTGAAAAATGATACTGGATAGTGGAATCACAAATAATATAGTCTCTACAAAGATGGTAAATAATTTGGTATTGAATAAAGTAGTGGACTATAACCCTTATATATTTTATTTATTGTATGAGAGTCAACAAGTGATTTTACAAGAGTTGTGCCTAGTAATATTCAAGATGTTTGATGATCAAGATAAAGTGTGGTGCGACATGATGCCTATGGACATATTCGATATACTATTAAGAAAGAATTGGTATTATGATCATAAGGTAGTAAATGATGTGAAATTAAACACATATAACCTAAATAAAGGTCACCTTAAGTACACATTTATTCCTTTACAAGATAAAGATGACAAAGAGATTAATAATGTTTGTGCAAGAGTACTAATGTTTTCCAAAAAATAATTCCTAAAGGAAGTGTGAGATGGTGAGTGTTGCATTTTGATGTAAAATAATGTTGGATAGGATTCAAAAATTAAGTTCAAAGATATACCACATGAATTAAGGTAACTATTGGATAAGCTCAATGAAATTATATCAAATAAATTGATATATGAGTTTCCACTAGTGAAAAGTATCATCCATCCCATGGGTTTGATTCTAGGATACAACCTACAAAATAAGGTTTCACATAGGATGACACCCATGAATAATGATGAGGTTAGTGTCAAGTTCATGATTTATTAAGTTTATAAGAGAAAGTTCTCTCTCATGTGTAATATATGTAGTACTAGAACCAAATAAGGATGGGGAATGGTACATGTGCATAGATTCATGTGCCATTAATAAAATAACAATAAAGGATAGGTTCAAATTTTCACTAATGGATGATATAATATATTGTTTAAGTGAAGTAATGTGTTTTTAGTAACATTGACCTAATGAGTGGTTACTATAAGATTAGTATTTTCAAAATAAATGAGTGGACAACATAATTTAAGACAAATAAATATTTTTTTGAATGGTTGGTCATGCCATTTGCATTGAATAATTTGTGAAACACTTTATGAGATTTATGAATCTAGTAATAAATATATTCCCATGGAAATTTCTCATCATTTGTCTAGATGATCTTAATGTGTTAATTAAGATGAGGGAAGAACAGATGGCACACCTATAGATTTTATTGAAAACATTGTGTGAATAATAGTTGATGATGAATGAGAATAAATGTAACTTTATGAAGAAATAAATGGTATACCTAGGTTTGGTTATCTCCAAGAATAGAGTAAAGATGGACCTAGATAATATGTGAGTGATAATAGAGTGGCCATCACCAAAGATTGCATTTAAGGTGTGAATATTTCATGGACTAACAAGCCTGCACTTGAAGTTCACAAGAAACATTAGTGGAATAAGGCATCAGTCACATAAACATTGCACAAATGTTGGAATACATTTATATGGAATAAGTAGGTGGATAAAAACTTTCTTATGTTGAATGATAAGGTTTTGGAGTAGCTAATTTTAGTGATGTTATATTTTAATAAAATTTTGAAAGTATCTTGTGATATGAATGTCACATAATGTGTAGTATTGATCCTTTATCATAGGATCACAAAAGAGATTGTTAGATTTATTTTTTTGGTAGAATTTCAAAACCATAATATCAAAAAATTATATGAAATTAACAATTACTTTCCTATGTACTTGGTTAGGCAATAAAAAATATAAACACAAATAAAACTAAGAAATAAATACAACAAACTAATTTTAAATTCCTTGTCAAATAAAGCTTGCTTATTGGCATGTGAGTGTGTTGGTTCTTGGCTTATTTTTGTAATGGGTTCCTTTGTCAATTAAATTTCCTTGTGGGCAGCACCTCTCCTTGTTCTCTCAACAATGTAACATTATAACTTTAGTTTGAGAGCTTGTTAAATAATGGCATTGGACCTTGTATTTATATGTTATCCAAATTACCATAAATAAACTTTAGTTAGGTTAGATTTAACCATGGTTAGGTTAGGGACAAGACAAGAAATTAATATTTGAGATAGAGATCCCATTTATTAAGTATAGCTCTTCATTTCTGAATTTAAGGATTTAATGGAGATATTTTCCAATTTCCTTGACTTTGAGGATGATGACATCATCATGACCTAATTTTTATTGCAATTTCATTTTTAGAAAAAATATATTCACTTATTACATGTGGAAATTTCACTTAGGTATTTAATTGGATTTGTTTAATTAATTCATTTGGCTTATCACTTTTGTAATTTAGGAATTGTTTAAGTTCCCTTTTTAATGGGTCCAAAGGCCAATTTTACAATTTACTAGATTTTAATTTCATTAGAGATAAATCAATGGGAGGTTATCATTGTGTAAAGGATAATACCCAAATTAAGGATGCCTTAACATGATTCTAGGAACTAATGTCTAATGTGTAGATAAAATTCAGACATTTAGTGATTCTTAGGCTTAATTTGAAATGTTTGGTAGAAATCAATATGAAGTCTAATTGAAAATTAGTTATAGCCAAAATGAGTTGTCTACAGTTTTCCCCTTTATAGGAAGATATTGTAAAACAAATTCATAGTAACATCTTCTCAAAGAATTAAAAATTCATTAATGCTTTGGCTAATTCCCTATAAGGTGATGGATGAGCCCTAGATTCACCCTCAAGGGTTTAGAAAATAAATAGAGTCATTGAACATTCCATGAAAAATAAGAAAAAGATAGGATCTAGAGGTAAGGATGTGGAAATAATGATTTTCCCAAATGTAGTTATAACTAGTGGCATAATGATTTGACCCTACAGGGTAGATGGATGGAAATAATGATTTTCCCAAAGGTATTTATAAATATTAATGTAGTAAAACTGTCTTAGTAGGGTAGATAGGTCAAAAATAATGCTTTACCCAAAGGTGGTTATAATAATTGGCATAGTGTTTTACCCCAGTAGGGTATATTATGTAGGATAGGGTAAGATATAATGGTAATTGGTTATAAATAATTTGTTACATTTGGGAAAATTAATAATGGGAGCTCATGTAGTAAATTTGTAAATAGAGTGATAATGAGTTGGAAAAGAATAATAGTATGAATCTAGAAATATAGATAGTATAAAGATGCATTTTCACACTAGCATGGAATAATTATAGAAAATAGCATTGGTAAATGGGTCTCTAAAAGGCCTAATAATAGGGTACAGTCTAAAATAATGAATATAGGATCAAATGACACAAAAAATAGACCACATAGTAAAAAGTAAGAGATCCAAAAATGAATGATAAGAAACCCTAGGCCATGTGGGGTGAAAAATTAATTTTCCAAGATATATATTCACTTCATGTAGTGAAATATTTTCATTTTCACCCAAACCGTTTGAAAACTTGGAGCTCTAACCTTATGAGAAAAACCAATGGCAAATAGTGTGCAGACAAGGATAAAGGCATGGTAGTGATCAAGTAAGGGATCATGGGTGGCATCCACATGATGAATTCCTAGTAAGTGATCTCATATTATCCCTTAAGTGAATCTATTACACATTTATTACTTGAGTTAGCATTAAAACATACAAAGTCACCATTTTCATGGAAAGGAAAAGGTAAAATTTGTAATTTAAATTAGTGACTTCATACAAAGTCTTCATTTATTAGAATGATGATATTTACAAAATACTATGGAAAATGACAAAATGGTGATTTCACTCATTTTTAATAAAATTCATTTTTTTCTAACAATAAAAATGGGGGTTTCACCCAAAAAAGGTAGAAAACACTGAAATGGTGACTCCATTGTTTGGGAAAAATAAACCTTCACCTTAAAAAGGCAAAATAACTAACTTAAGGAACCCAAAAGAGTTCCAAATTCTATAATACAGGGTTAAATACATTTATTAGGGTAGGCATAGGTTAGATAATAACATAGACATAGTGTGATGTTAATCTATCTATGATTATAGGAATGACTCACAGTGATAGCAACATAAGAATGATGATCTCATTGTTTATGGATGCCATATATATATATATATATATATATATATATAGATGGTGGAGATATTTGAATTCTTGTAGGACCTATATTTATGACATGGCATAGAAACCTATGATCCATGTAGGTAGATAATACATGATTTCCTTGGCAGAGTGATGAAACTCAAAGATTTTAACATTTCATGTGTCGATAGGGGAGGCCATAGTTATGTTTGAGGATACCTAGTGGATCCTCAAGTTATCGATGAGAGGATGTAGAATCTTTTGGATAGATCCATCATGGAATTAGTTGGTTTTAGATGACTTGAAAAAATTTATATATATTCCCATAACACATGGGAAGGTTGACATTAATCTATTAGGAATTATATAAACTTACGACCACATGATTTAGCTCCAAGACCACTAGCATTGTTTAATAAGAAGGTTGTTATTCTGATGGCCATTATTAGTGTCTTATTAATTATTTACAAGATAGGTCATTTATTTTATATGGTATTGAGTGGATTCATTGGATTGATGATGGATGCCATGATGATATTTATGTGGAGGCTAGTAATTTTGGCCCTATTGTATAGATACCTACATATGGTAGACAATTAAGGAATATAGGGCATCAGATTGTTTACACTATTATAGATTTAGGTTTGTGAATGCATATCTATAAATTATACATTCAGTCAAAGATAGATTAGAGACCCTAAGGAGTTATTAGTTGATGGTTAGGTTTAGACAAGTATGATCTGTAGGAGACATCATGGTGAGATATATCACTACTAAAAGATGATTGATGAGTTAACAACTAAGTTCTTAATTTTTTAGCCTTATCTTTAATATTAGGTTGAGTGGTCATGAGATAGATGTTACGTGATATTTATGATGACCAAGTGCTTCCTCATAGGGAGAAAAACTCATATGATAGAAGAGTACCAATCGAATTAGGTATTAAAATAGTTTAGCATGCTTATGTTATTGAGGATGTGAGGTGGTTTTCACATGATATTTAATAGATTAGTCATGATACTCAAGTGATTTTGAGTATTACAATAGATAACATCTATAAGACAATACCATGGATTCCATGAGAATATGCAAGAGTCTTGACAAATGAAAGTGTTATATTAGAGTATGTAGATTTATGGGTATAGCTATATCCATTAAAGTTAAAATCTTTGATATAGGTAGATAGATAGGGTTAGGGTCTAATAGATGTCGATGAGGTAGAGGGTGAGACTAATAATGAGTCTAATGATAATGGCATCAATTTGCATATCAATAGGGGTGAGGGTGTTGAAGATGAGGGTGATGATAAAGGGGATGATAGAGGTTATGATGTAGGGGATGATACCTAGTCCATGATGGTGAACCATATCACTATAGGTATAGTAGGTACATTAGTTGATCTAAGCCAAGTAAGGTCATTAAGTACAACTAGGGTAGGTAGGTACATGGATATTACAGAGGATGAGATTATGATAAGGGTAGGTCAGATCATAATTTTATAGAGGAAAGTGGAGGATTTATAGGATATACTATATATCAAGCATGAGGTTATGATTTCCCTTTGGTCATATATTACCCATCTAAAGGTATAGGTGACACAAATGGTTTAGGTATAGGCATTGATATCGGTAGATCGAAACTAGATGATAACAGAATGGGATTAGTCCTTAGTAGATGTATAGAGGTTATGACATGAGTGTTATGAGGCTCATAGATCCTACACATAGGAATAATTTTCATAGATGATACTTTATAGCCTTCAATATAGGGATGAGGCATCATATTATCATAGGGAATATGAGACTATAGTCCCTATAAATCAACATATAGTTACATTTGAGGTATGAGATGCATAGAGGGCTGGCAGTAGGTCATATAGTTTTAATACTAGGAGATATGGGGTAACATCCTTGTTTTAGTAATCTCAATATCCATGAACACCACCACCACTAGAACCATCTCTTACAAGACTTATGAAGTTGCATATTTAAAATTGATTGCTAGAACTCTTTGACACATTTTGTATTTTGACACCATGATATGTATATATTTGTGATGTATATGAAATTATTTTGTGAGATACATTGACATTCATGTTTTTTCCCTAGAGGCCTTTATGCATGGACTATTATTTTTTTTATATGTGATTTTTTGTTGATTATTATTTTAATCTCATTCTTAGCTCATGTTTACTATTATGGATGTTTAATTTGATTGAGACATGTATGCTCTTTCATTACTATATTTACATGTATATGAGATGTTGAATTATTTTTATCTTCTTATGGTACATGACTAGTATATATGCTTATTCAAAGATGCACATCTATATTATCACATAGTATAATCATGGGTATTTGGTTATCTATGTCTTTTATATTGGTGTGGGACATTCTAGTTGTGAACAATGAGAAGTACTACCCACTTCATTACTTGACAGATCCATTGGCCTTCTTTTTGTTATATATCGTGATATGATGCATCATTGTTATAGACAACTATAGTAACAATTTACATTTAAATCACGTAAAATCTTAATTTAAATGTAAATATAAATAGCTTAAAATTAATATATGAATAATCAAATCCCAAGTGTAAATATAAAATAAATATACTAAGTGTAGGAATAAATACAAACATTCCCAACTTAAGTACAAGATATGGTTAATCTAGAATCAAGTGAAAATATAATGTAATAAACCCATGAAAACCAAGAAAAAATGGCACAATAAAATAAAAAAGTAAACAAATAATTAAAATAAATAAATAATAAACAAACAACATAATAAAAACAACTAAAGTAATAATGAAATAAATAATGTTAGCTATCAACCTATTAAGATTACTAAAATTAACAAACAAATAAACTCAAAAAATAAGCCAAGATAAAAATTTACTCAACAACTAATTAACAAAAATTAATCTAACAAAAAAATCAAGGCAAAAAACATAAACAAGGAAGATAAAATAATGTAATAAAAAATTAAGTTCAAGCAAAAGTGATAGATAACCTAAGCTAAGGCACAATAAAGAAAGAAATAAGTTAAAATAAAAGAAAAAAAAAAATCAAGAAAGAGAAATAGATAACCTAAGCTGAGGCAAAATAAATAAATAAACAATCTAAAGTAAAAGTAAGAAACAATTAAGTTCAAGTAAGAGCAATAGATAACTTAAGCTAAGGTAAAATGAGCAAACAACTAACCTAATTCACATAATTAACCTAAATCAAAAAATTAATCTAATGTTAATTAAAAAAAATTAATCTAAAGAAAATGAAAAAAAAACTAATCTAATTGATTATACATGTGTAATAGAAGTGTTATGCTCAACATAAAAGGTTACCCTTAGGCTATAGGGAAACAACAAAAAAGGATAGGATAACAAAGGTTGTGCCTAGGCTAAATGGATCGACAACATTGGAATGGTTAGGGGGAATATAAATATGAATGGGTGTCCAAGATGAATTTAAATTCAATAGGAAAGTGGAATTTGCCTATGTAGTCCTATGGACACAAGATCCAACATGAAATTTAGGCCAAATGTAGTTATCCCAAAAAATGGGATAGAAGGAAATTGAATGATAAGAAAAAAGAGATTACTCATAAAATAAAGTGGGAATGGGCTTGAAAAATGGTGAGAGCACAGAGTAAAGATAATGTGGAACTCATAATCATGAGATTTTCAAACACAGGAAAACTTGCAAAATTAAAAAAGTGTGGTTTAGGCTAAAGCCACATTAAAATATAAGATACGAGCAATCATAAATAGCTTGGTTCATAATGTTTACTACATCTAAGGTTTATAAAAATAATAAGATCAAAAAATGGTGAGAGCATAAATAACTTGAAAAATAGAAAGAGTGTGAGAGGTTTATGACTAATAAAATAGTGAGAGTGTAAATAACTCACAAAATGGATAGAGCATTTTGGAGACAAACCTAGAGGAAGGAATGATGCATGAGAACGGTGAATGAAATCAATCACTGAAACTAGTCAAGATAACTCTAATTGCACTAGGCAATTGGAAGCTACCTACATAGTCCCATGGACACAAGGTCTAACATATAGTTATATCCATTTGTATTTATCTAAAAAGTGGGATGAAATACTTGATAGGACCAACATACCCCATTCATTTAAAATTGGGGACCATTGAGAGATTTGTGTATCCAAGCTTGAAGCATGTAAACATTGAGGTATTTTGATAGAATTTCAAGATCATCCACTTAAAGATGGAGCATAATTGTACACTTTAAAGCCTCTTATTATATACAAATTTTAATGATGAATTATGTAAGTCATTTTAAAAGTTCCATGAAAGGTTTAGGGTTTGGTGTTCAGGAACCCTAGGTGGCTCTCGATTCAAATTCAAATAATGGTGGGAGCCAAGTTGGTGAGAACTAATGAAATAAATTTGTGAATAAAGGGTTTAAGTCATGTTTTTAAACATGAATCAAGATTTTATTTACTCCTTCCTCTTCCTTTTTTCTTGGGTTTAATTTGATGTGTTCATGAGGTCCCTTTTACGTTGCCAAACTTAACCTAGGGTATTAATATTAAGGCCCTGATATTTATCTCAACCTTAGTCTTGATAATTTATGCTATGTATTTATGTCCTTGGGTCTAATAGTTATCTCCATTGTCCTTTTCAAGATCCTATGATTGATGCTTTCTCACCAAATTTGATCAGATGAAGTGTATTAACTAAGAAGCCCTCACGTAAACAATATGCATCAGATTTAGATCAATGAAAATCTCTCACTCACTAGATTTGATCGAATGGTGTGAGGTGAAGGAAGAAAATTCAAAAGGGATAAAAGGCCCCAAGAGTCAGATATGTGGTAGCTTGGTAATCAAAGGAAAGAAATAAAAAGGACTCACTTAATAAAAGCATCCAATTATTGACCAAGTCCACCACAAAGATCAATGACACTCACTCGCTTGCTAGATTTGATATAATGAATCAAACAACCTGATAAATTTTCAAGGATTTGTGAGCCTGACACGTGGCCAATGCTCAATTAAGGTAGTAACTAACAAGAGATATGCAACATGGGAAAGATCTATAAGAATGCCAAGTGTCATGACCATGAGCCTAGAGATCAATGGACCAATAGAAATGTGAGGACCTAGTTTTAGATCAATGGATCACGCTAAGCCTAGGATCTTGATCCAATCAAGCAAAATAAAGGAGACTTTTAAAAAACCAATGGCTAGTATTTGAATGCTAATTCTAGAATTTTTCATGAAAATCCTAGAATGATGCCACCTGGACTCCACATAAGCATAAAAGGTCAAAATCAAAGATCTTCTAAACTCAAAAATGGAAGCGTATAAAGCAAAATGGTCTCCATAAAATTTAAATCACATATGGAATCAAAGTCTAAATATTTCCTATCATTAAAGCTCAGAACTCTAAACCCTCTATAAAGAGGACCCAAGTTAACTCAATCAATTATAGTTCAATCAAGATAGTGTAACTATGCCTCTAGGAGCAAGTGCCTTAGTAAAACCCTTGGCAATCATATGAGAATAATTTATTATCATAAATGGAAGCTATCTAAAAATAATTAAATATGGAAGTGGATATCTATCTAACCTTTGATAGTGAAGGGAGGGTTTTTAATGATACAAATCTAGACTTGGTGGACTTAAATGTTTATGGAGTAAAGAACTGGTCTAAATTATTTTTCCTAGTGGATGAATTATATCCCATCTCACAAGAGGAGAAGAGAAATACCACAACACATCAAATGTAGAATGACATAGTTTCAATTTAAATGGCCAACCTCTACCATGCCATAGTAAAACTAGAGGTAATGCATTGTATTGATGTCCTTACTCCTATCTTTGTGGATTGTAAGATAGATGGAGAGTGGATTATTTGAGAGGGTAGCACCAAGAGTGTATTATATATCTCTCACATGGCCTTTGAGACCTATTATAAGATTCCCTTACCCCTTCTCAACCTCCCTAACATGAGGAACTAGGCTAACACCTAGGACCTTGATTTAGTCCTTGTACCTTGGCTAATCTAAAGACCCCATATCTTTAGGACCCTAGATGGAAACATTCCTATAGTCCAATTTAGGGAAGGCATTAGAGTATCCATGAACCTATTTAATAGACCCTTTGATGCCCGTTCAACCACATATGTTAAAAAAGTATGGGTATCTTATGTCCACTTCATGATAGAAGAGAAATTGACCCTTCTTATGGGGGACCTAATAAGATTCTTCCTACTCAAGCAATTCATGACAATTAAAATAAGGACCTCCAAATAATTATTTATGATGTCCTATTTCCTAGATTCCTTCTTGGCCTCTATGACCTTCCTTGGCATCAGAAACTAGTCCCCTAATGGTATAACCACAATTTCCCACCATTACTCCAAATTACATATATTCAAATATAAGAACCATAAGCAACTTATCTGTGATGGTGCCTTTGTTAAGCATGAAATATACTGAGAGGGGGGTGAATCAGTATATTATAAATATTTTATTTAATCATATTTCTTTTCTTTAACCATTTAATCATACATTCAAGATATGCAATAAAATTGAAATAATAATATGCACCACACAAGAGAGAGAAAGAAACACCAAATTTTTACGTGGAAACCCAAAGTGGGAAAAACCATGGAGAACAATCTCAAGTATGTGAATGAGTACCAACTCAAATTAAAAAGTTCTCAAGAACCAACTTGTAGGATCACCAACCCCTTTTATTGAGCACCAACACAACAACTATTTGTGAGAACCAACTCACAGGAGCACCAACCCATAAGATCATCAACCCCTCTTATGTATAAAACACAACTATCTCTCAATGTTGCTTACTCAAAAAATGATGGAACTCTAAAATATCTCATTCTTTTCTCTCTTTGAAAACAAAATTCAAACCATGCACTCTCTTGCATATTACAAATGGCTTCTCAATCCTTTATTTATAGCTTTCCAAATGACCTTTAGAATTAATGCTTTTTGACCCTTCAATAATTATGGAAAATGGTGCCAAACTTACATGACCCTTCATATACTTGCATTTGAAAAGTCATATGGTGACACTTCATAAGAAAATACATCCTTTTCTCTTTTGTTTTTATCTTGGTAACTTTTTGTATTCCTCAAAGTGTCCCTTCATGGAAAAATGCACCATACCCTCTTTTGTATTCACATGGTGACTCTTGGAATTCCTTAAGATGACTCTTCATGATATAATGCATCCCATTCTTCTTTTTTCTTTACCCCATGACTCTTTGACTTCTCCATGGGCCTTTTCTTGACTTATATGCAACCACAAATATATTCATTAATATTAAATAAATATTAACACACATTAGCCAAGAGATGAATATTCAAAAGCACCATTAAATGCAATGGGGCCTTTATCACCAATAATGGTAGACCTTTGACATCAATGAAAATATTCTAATAATCTCCCCCTTTGTCATTGATGGCAACCTCAAACTGAAACTACCACATCTTAAAACCTGAACATACTTTCAGCTAAAAAAATGCATAGTAACTCTCCCTTACTATAACAACTTGTACTTGTTCCCTATACCTATTAATCACCTATTTCTGCACCTATACCTATACCTATTTTTTTCTTCTCCCCCTTTGACATCAATGTCAAAGGACCTATCCTAGAGATAACACTTAGCCCCCCCTCAATTGATGCTGATCCTCAATGGCAGGAAGTAAAATAAATTACTCCCAACTTCTCTTGTATATACTCAAATATGTCTTTTGGTAGTGCCTTTGTAAAAATATCTATAATCTACTCTATAGTACTAATATATTCCATCTTAACCTATTGATCTACAACTTTCTCTTTCAAGAAATGATAACTGATAGGAATATGTTTTGTTCTTAAATCCATCACTAGACTCTTTGAAATATTAATAACACTTGTGTTGTCACAAAAAAATAAATAGGTTCATCATATTTTACCTTGATATCTTCCAAAGTACTTGAGTACAACACAATACTACTATAATATATTCTACTTTAGCTATAGAAAGTGCTACTAAGTTCAGCCTTTTGCTTAGCCTTAATACTAAATTGTCACCAAGGAAGAAAGCTCCTCCACTTATACTCTTTCTGTCATCCAAGCAACCTAACCAATCTAAATTTTGATAAGCAACCAAAGTGAAATCTCTGCTTGTGGGATACCACAATCCATAATCCAATGTCACCTTGATATATCTAAATATTCTCTTCACCATCTAAACATGACTATCTTTTAGAGCTAACTGATATCTTGAAACCATACCTACTGCATACATGATGTTTGGCCTCACTACTATCGAATATAAAAGACTACCAATCATAGATCTATATAAATATTGATCTATAATAGGTGAATTTTCATCCTTACTCACCTTATTTTCTATACTCATTGGTGTGCCAATTGGTGCACAATCCTTAAAACCAAATTTATTCAACATTTCCTTGGCATATTTACTTTGAGTTATAAAAATTCCTTTATCTGACTAAAATATTTTCAACCTTAATAAAAATGATAATTCTCCAAGCATAGACATCTCAAATTATTTTTTTATATTATCAAAAAGTTATTTTATCATCTTTTCAATGTTTCCTCCAAAAATAATGTCATAAACATATACCACAATAATAAATTGATGCTCACCTTTTGTTTTGATGTGGAGATTACTATCAACAAATCCTCTCTTGAAACCTTGATCCTAAAGGTACTCATCAAGTCTTTCATACCAAGATCTAGGAGCTTATTTCAATCCATACCATTATTTCTTCAATCTACATACATGGCTACTAATATTTGAGAGAATAAATCCCTTAGATTGCTCAATGTAGACCTCTTCTTCTAGATTCCAATTTAGGAGGGCAGATTTGACATCCATCTAAAACACTTTGAAATTTTTAAACACTACATATGCAAGAAACATTATAATAGTCTCTAGCCTTGCTACTGGTGCAAAATTTTCTTAAAAATATATTCCCTTAATCTAAGCACATCCTTTACATACTAATCTTGCTTAATTCCTATTCACTTCTCCATTTTCATTCAATTTATTTCTATAAACCCATTTTATTACTATCACATTGTGATCTTTGGGTCTTGGTATTAATTCCCAAGTATCATTCTTATCTATCTAATTTAATTATTCATCCTTTGCCTTAACCCAATGCTTCTCATGTCTATCTTCTGAAAAAGTTCTAGGCTGAATTTTGGATAACAAATAAAAATTAACTTGCTTAGATTCAATTACCATCACTATTCTTGTGTGAATTCCTTCATTTATGTCCCTGATGATGTCACTTTCATTTTGATTTCTTTAAACATATTTAGATTGATTTTTGGTGTCCTTTTTATCCTTATTCTCATCATCATTTGATTCTTCAAAATCTTCCTCTTCAATGATTTTAGGAATTTCCACTAGATCACTAATTCTTTGTGTTCCATCTTCAACTATCCTAGCACTTGCACTTTCAACAATTTTATTGGTTCTTATGTTATAACATTTATAACATTTACTTTTTCAAGAATAACCAAGAAATATACCTTCATTTACTCTATATTTAAACTTACCAAGTTTTTCATTGATTCTCTTTATGAAGCATTTGCTACCAAAAACTCTAAAATAATCAACTATTATTGGTTTGTCTTTCCATAGATCATAAGGAGTCTTGTCACTATTAACTCTCAATAATAATTTATTATGAATATGCATTATTGTAACAACTACCTCTCTCCAATATTTATCTAGTATCTTGGATTCATTTATCATTATGCTCACCATCTCTTGAACTATTCTATTTCTCTATTCAACTACTCCATTTTTCTATGGAGTTCTGGCTTGTGATTAATGTCTCTTTATTCTATAGTCTTCACAAAACTCAATAAAATAATCTAACATGAATTCTCTTC
Source organism: Torreya grandis (assembly GCA_037957365.1). Classification (NCBI taxonomy): domain Eukaryota; kingdom Viridiplantae; phylum Streptophyta; class Pinopsida; order Cupressales; family Taxaceae; genus Torreya; species Torreya grandis. Next base: position 1,310,533 of record JARHVA010003230.1, read on the forward strand.
ATCTATCTTACCTTAGACACTTAATCTTTAAATTGGTTTCATTCTCAACTAATGCTTTGAATGCTTTGAAATGTCTGAAAGATTTTAATTTTTTTTTTTTTAAACATTATCCAAGTCATACGTGAAAAATCATCAATAAGAAACATGAAATATTTCTCACCTTGATTACTTTGAGTTCTCATAAGTCCACATAGATTAGTTTGAACAAGCTCTAACATCTGAGTGGTCAAGTACTCTTTTGTTTTGAACCACGTTTTGGCCTACTTCTAATGCTGATAAGGTTCACAAAGCGTGTCAGATGGCTTTGTAATGTTTGGAAGATTTTTGACTACTTACTTCTTGTTGATTTTGACAAGATTGTCAAAATTTATGTCCCATTCTCCTATGCCATATGAAACTTTCTTCAATATGACTCAAGAAACATCTTTTGCCTTTGATGTCTGATAACATATACAAATTATTGCTTGTTCTCTTAGAATCTGTAACCAACACATCTAAATCTTTTCTCCTAGTTTCATAACCTTTTGCATAAAACTTTAGTATGTTCCCCTAATCACACATTTGATTTACATTAAAAATATTATGCTTAATACCTTCTACATAAAAAAACATTTTTTTTAGTTCTACCATTATCCAAACTAAGTGTACCTTTTTTAGCAATTCTAGTAGTAGTATTGTCTCAAAATTTCACTGTGCCACCATTGATCTTCTTCAAGGTTATAAACTTTCTCTTCTCTCTTATCATGTGCCTTGAACATCCACTATTAATGAACCATGTCTTTTCTTCATTTCTTGCATGTAAAGCTATTTGTACCAACATAAATTTTTCAAGTTGATTCTTCTACCATGAACCCATCTGAACTTTCTTCTTGATGAATGGAGCCTTGAAAATCTGGTCCTTCTTGACTAACTTGAAAATGCTTCTATAATACCAGGTTATGTTTCTAAATTTTTTTTTACTTGTAACATATTATGGCCTCTTCATTAAAGCCTAATAGAGGAGCAAAAGAGTTGTGGCTTTTGCTTGACTCTACATGAATTTCTTTCTCCTTATTTCTAAAATTGTTAGCCATTTTTTAACATTCTATTTTCTTATGACCATATCCATTACAATAAAAATATCAACCATAAAAATAGGACCTCTTTGTGTATCTCCAAATTGATTTCCTTTTGTAGATCTATTTCTTCTAGCCTTTTTTATTTGAGATGTCCTCTGTATTCCTAACTTCTTCCCTTTTTATTTCCTCTTTTGTAAGAGCTTCAACATATCTCTTTCCTTTTTCCTTGTCTATGAAAGTAGTGACCTCCCCTTTCTCTTTTTCAAATCTAATACATGTCTTATCTGACATAGATATTTGACTTTATAATATCTTATTCGACATATTAGTGATATTCTCAAATTTTGAATCATTGGGTTCTCTATCATTGGTTGCTTTATTTGTTTTCTCAAGATCTACTTTTAAAGAAGCAACTTCAATAACATACCTTTCACATTCTTTACTTACTTTTTGCAACTGTGCCATTAGATCTTCTTCATTATTCTTTGATTCTTAAAAGTGTGATTGTAGATATTCAATTGTTTCCTTAGACTCTTCTTTATTTATCTCAATCTATAGGTTTAATCTCCCATTCTTCTTCTCAAGATATTTTAACTCTTCTAAGTCACAAACTAGTTCTCCTTCCAGATTCACTTCAGCTTCATATTGCTCTTCTTATTGATCATCTATAATTTTTCTTGTGGAGTAATCTTCATGTATGGCCATGAATAGAATATCTTCTTCTTCTAAATCATTGACTCAACTATCTTCGGCTGAGCTAGGATCTTTAGAATACAAAATCTTCTTTTTGAATCCCTTCTTGAATTTTCCTTTGAAATTCTTCTTTTATGTAGACTTTCCTTCTTCATTATCACCATTACTCTTATCTAGGAACTCATCTACAAAATTTCCTATCTTTCCATAATTAAAACATTTAAAAGGTAATTTTCTTTGATATTTACCTATGCCCTCTTTCAGCTTGTGAATGAATAGAGTTCCATTGTCATCTTCATCATCACTAGAGCTATCACTTGATTATTGAATCTTAGCCTTATCTTTCTTTGATATCTTGAAAGTAGCTTCTATCTTTGAGGGTTTCTATTTTTTAGTCCACATCTTATATGCCATAAGAATACCATGTAGTTCATCCATCTTTAGCTTGGCTAAATTCTTCATCTCTTCAATTGCTAAAACTTTTGAATCATATCTCAATGGTAGAGATCTCAAAACATTTTGGACCACAATTGATTCTTCTAACTTTTTTTCTAAGACCTTGAATATAATTAACTATTTTATTAACCTATAAAATATAACTTACTATATTTTATTCCTCTTCCATCTTCAAACTCTCAACTATCTTTTAAAATTTTGAATCTTAGCTTGCTGAACCTTTCCATCACCTTTGTAAATATTCTCAAGCTTTACCCAAGTTTCATGAGTAGATTTACATTGCATAACTTTAATAAATTATGATTCACATAAACCACATAAAATAGAATTTAAAGCTTTAGCATTATTTTCACTTTCCTTCTTTCTATTAGAGTGTTACAAGTGTCTGTGGCTCTTCATATTCCTCCACCACTACTTGCCAAATGTCAAAACTAAGGGCCATCAAATCAGTCTTCATCCTTATTCTCCAAAAAGGATAATTTGTCCCATCAAACAAAGGTGCCTTATTTATTTAAAAACCTTCATGTGATCTAGACATCATGCTTTCATAATCTACCTTTGAGCTATAATTTTTTTCCAAAGGAACCTACTTTGATACTAATTATTAAACATGCAAGATACTAAGAGGGGGGCTCAATCAATATATTATAAATCTTTTACTTAATTTTATTTATTTTCTTCTTCCACTTAATCATCCATTCAAGATATTAAATAAAACTAAAACAATAATATGAACCACACAACAAAGAGAAAGAGACACCAAATTTCTATGTAGAAACCCAAAGTGGGAAAAACCACGGAGAACAATCTCAAGTATATGAATGGGCACCAACTCAAAATACAAAGTTTACAAGCACCAAATTATAGGAGAACCAACATAGTAATTATTTGTGAGTGCCAAAACATAAGAACACCAACCCCTTGTAAATATTCATGAGCATGAACCCACAGGAGCACTAACCACTCTTGTGTATAAAACACAAATATCTCTTAATGTTGCTTACTCAACAAATTATAGAACTCTACAATATCTCTTTCTTTTCTCTCTTAGAAAACAAAATACAAACCATGTACTCTCTTGCATATTAAAAATGTCTTCTCAAGCCTTTATTTATATATTTCCAAATGATCTTTGGCATTCACCCTTTATGACCCTTCAATCCTCATGGAAAATGGCACTAAACTAGCATGACCCTTTGTATCCTTGCATTTAGAAATTCATATGGTGACCCTTCATAAGTAAATGCATCCTTTCCTCTTTTGAATTTATCTTGGTGACTTTTTGTATTCCTCAAAGTGTCCCTTCATGGAAAAAGGCCCCATACCCTCTTTTATCTTCACATCATTACTCTTGAAATTACTCAAGATGACTCTTCATGAGAAAATGCATCCCATTCCTCTTTTGTCTTTACCCCATGACTGTTTGACTTCTCCATGGTCCCTCATTTGAATTATATGCAACCAAAAATATATTATTTAATATTAAATATATATTAACACACATTACCCAAGATATGAATATTAAAAACACCATTAAATACAATGAGGAATTTATCACCAGTAATGCTAGACCTTTGACATCAATGACAATATATCCAATAGTCTTGCCAAAAAGATATGAGTCTATCATAGGCATTCATATGCCAATGTTGTATCCTCTCATTGAGAAACAAGTGGAGACCATGGGAGATGTGTGGTACTAAATAAATTGCACTATTATAAGGATAGAGGGGATCCTAACCCAACCCTATAGGCTACCAATCTTTGTCCCCAACAAGCTTACAGAGCAATAAACTGATTCTCAAATCATTTAAGGTTTGGAAAAAATGTGCAAAGAAAAGAGGAAATCCCATGTCCACCCCCTCCCATTCGTCATTGGTAGAATCATCATCAAATAATAGAAGTAGCTAGAGGTCATGATCATGAATATAAATTCTTTGAATTTTTATTTAGATAACCTCAAAATGTGGGACCTTAAGAGCAAAGTAGTTGACCACATTAGAGATAGAAATGTCCAAAAAATTGAATATGGACATCATCTAGGTGTTGGAAATGACATCTACATTAGAAGAAATAAATTTTAAGAGGTACTCTCTAGAATAAAAAATATATAACATTATGTTGGAGTATAGGCTGGTCAAGGATAACAATCCCTTAGGGAAATATGTCAATTATACCTTTTGTAGTATCACTTATTCTTAAGTCCATCTAGTACTAATCATGAAGATCTGCCTATTAGAGGATATTCATCTCAACCTCAACCTCCCCAAGAAGTAGAACAAACATAGGCTTAGTAGCCTCAAGATGTCAAGGGCAAGGGTAAGGCTAAAACTAAGGAACTAAGACTAGAGCATAGACCTAGGGAAGGTCCCTCACCTATAGATCTCCGAGAGAGACCTTATCTAGTAGAATTCATTGGTATGGTAGCCTTTGCACTAGGATAAACATTAGAAGGTGACCTTGTTGACATAATAGTTGTATACAATTTTGATAGGGATGAGGATCCCTCTGTTGAAGTAAAGTATTGATCTCATTGGATTGGGAGAAAAAGAAGGTAGAATTAGCCTTGGTGCCTATAACACTAAGGAAAATGCCTAGGTTGACCTTCAGTTACCCTAATAGTAAATTCAACCTTTTTAGTGATGAAAATACAATTCATAAACCAATAATCCTTGATTGGTTTATCTATGGAAAGCTACAAAAGATCCCATCCATCTCTCTTTCTTGGGCCTTGACATAGATTGGCTTTAATGATGATGATAACATCAAGAAATGGATTAGGGATATAGTTAAAAGATAGGAATAAAGGAGGATATAACTCCATCAAGCCCAAGAAGGACAAAAACTTGACACCCTAAAAACTTAAGGTAGTATAGGTGTGGAGGTGCCTGAGCCTCAAAAATTTAAATAACTAGAGGTTAAGGTGCAATTTAACCCATATACAACATCCTTGGAAAGAACCACAACAAGGGTGGCTATGGTGGGTTAGGAAGAATTGACCTTTTAAAAAGGTGGAGCCATTCATAGGGTTAACCCCTATTAGAGGATAATAGCTTGGAGAGGATCCCATCTATGAAGATGATGTGGAAATTTTGATTGAGGCTCAATCTCAACAAGCTAAGGCCAGTGTCCAGAGATCATTGCAAAGATTTAAGAACCTAAAGAGAGAAAAGGAGAATTTACATACTCAAACAATTCTCTCAATGTTATTTTCCATGATTAAAATGCTAGACGATTCATTCCATGACATGTTCAAAGCATTAAAGTCTATGAAATTAAGGTAAGATACATTATAAAACTAGGACACCTTAACCAAGGAGCTAGTTACTCAATGTCAAACTTCCAAAGATAAGATTTCCAAACTTCTTAACATCCAAGTTAAGAAGAAAATCCTAAATTTCAAATCCATTAACATGGGGTACCTAAGTTTAATTTTGGGAATTATTGTAGACAAAGTCCAATCCTTGAGTGATTAGCATACTAAAATGGAAGAAATTATTGAGGATGAGAAGGAGCTCATGATCAAATCTAAGAAGCTCTTAGGAACTATGCTTAGGCATCTTGCATAGCCCACTACCCTAGGGATTATTATTGATGAAGAATTCTTGCATAGATCCACTTGGTGACTCAAGAAATCAAGGGTAAAAGTCATGGAAAATCAGGTTAAGATAATAGTAGAACATTAGGCATAATATTTAATATAGGGGAGAGGATCAATGAAGCTAGAAGCATTAAGGAAGCTTTGTCTAGCATTGACAAAGATTTTGATGAGCTGGCTGATCAAGAAGAGGAGCATATCAAAAGGCCCACCATGGACTTGGGATTAGTGGATGAAAAACATGAAAGAGCTATGAGTATCCTTTGATAGTAAAGGGGCCCACTTCTAACATCCTAATTACGGTTTTATTGATAATGGCATATATTTTTGCAAGGGAACACACTAGTTTGGTAGCATGATTGCCTTTAGTTTAGTAGGATTGTATAAGACACATGTAATATACTTTTTATAAAGACACTTGTCTTTTGTACACCTATATTTTGTAAAACTAACTAGTATACTACCTAGATTTCTATAAAGGCTTGTATTACCATTTGTATAAGAGAGTCTTTGAGATATTTTTGTACCATTTTGAGAAATTAATACAAGAGATCAAAGAACTCTATAGGAATTATCTAGTTTGATGTGTTTGAATTGATAAGTTTCTCATTTGTTTGTCTAAATTTGAATATGAATGGTTTTAAGAAATACTAAGTTAAAATCATTAATTATAGGGTTGTTAACTTGTGTATGCTAGGTTAGTTGAAATAATTGAATTTACTTCATTTCATTTGATTTGCAACAAAGATGTGCTTTAGATATCTAAATGTAGTGTAAAACTTTAAAGTAAATCCCATTTTTACTTGTATTGGCATCCTACCTTCATAACTAGGCCTTGTTTGTAGTGAAACATGAGCTTAGTGTACATTACACTATATGTTGGTTGAGATCATACTTAGGAAATATTGAAATGTTGTCAATATGTTCATAATAATAGATTAATAATCAATATTTATTTCCCACTCTACCCTCTTTTTTTTCTCCCCTTTTTTAAAATTATTCACATTATCTTAAATACATTGTTCATAACCATTTAGTTTAGTCAGTGGTTCATATTTAGGTCAGTTTGTCCAATATTAACATCAAGATTTTCAAGAAAGGTACATAGATGGCTCCCTACCATTAAATTTTATAAATATTGTATAATAGTCCATGTTACTCTAATGTTATTTTCACCATAGGCATCTTAATTTCAAAACACTTACAACTCATTCCTTGAATCCTTGGATTCTAAAATGAGAAGTATTCTTTAAACACTAGAGATCACTTGTGGTTCACTTGGAAGCATCAATAGGAGAAACTTTGTTGGTGTTAGAAGGAGGGACTATGTTCTTAATCTATGGTAAATCTGACCCAAAGTTGCAAAGGTCACATAGCTCAACATTTTCCCATTCATTTGGGGTTATTATAGGCTAGGGATTGACATTATTTAAGGTCATATCTATTTTTTATAATAGATTTTATCATAAAACCAAGGTAATTCCAAAAATTTGGAATTAGACATATTATTTTGATCAAAGGTGGTATGTATGAGTTGTGCATGAGTTATTTCAAGAATAGATGCATTAAGATAGAACATATTCATGAAATTAGGTACATCTTTGATAAGATCTAACCAAATATTTACATTCTTTGCAGAATAGATCCCCACATCCAAGATTAAACCCCTTTCTCATGGAAATTTAACATGGTATACTATATCTTTGACAAGATATTCAAATTTCATGTTAGAGTTGCCTAAGATCAGGACAAGATCATACTAAAAAACTTGAGAGCCTTTGCTTGAGCTTCAAGAACACAAGAAATCTAGGTGGGATAAAGGTAGATGCAGAAAATCCAAATCCATCCCAACATCACCTATTCAAGGTAAACTTACTTTTAATCCTTGTACAAGAATGGCTTGGTTGGGTGATTATTCCATTAATGTGCATGGGGTGGTCCATGATCTCCCATGTAACCCAAAGAAATATTTGCCTATATTAAGTCCCATGGGTATAGTAATTGTTTAGGAGAATATAAAGTATTTTAAGGCTACCTTAAGAATACTCAATGTTGTGCATGAAGATGTAGCATGTAGGTTGTTCCATTTTACCTTTAAGTATGTTTCTTATGAATGGTTTTGAACTTGCCTAATAACTACATTACTTGTTGGGAAGATTTTAATAATGTGTTCATAGATTATTTTGTTAAAATCATCAATCCTTGCATCATTTATCATCAATTTAAAACTATTAAAAGAGATGCTAATGAACTTATCAGGTCCTTTAATGCTATATTTCAAAAGATGTTTAGTAGAACCATAGATCCATACAAGCCAGATGAGATTCTAGCTTTAGATATCTAAAAGGATGCAGTAGATCCTATGACCTCAGTGTTCTTAAAGAGATCCATACTAGTCATAACCTTACTCGCTAGGGCTTGTTCAAATGAAGTAATTATCAATGATCAAATGCAACCCCAAGGACAAATGGCTTATTTTGTGCCAAATTATAACCCCCACATGCCATTGATGAAATTGTTTCCTAACAATAATCAAAACATTCCTATTGTAAACCAACTTCAAAACCTCACTTAGTTGCCCTTGAAACATGTTACCCCTAATAAAAACTTAGGATTATTGAGTCAACCCACCAATAATGGCTTTAGAATAGGAGATCAGATGGAATTAGTACCAACTAATAATGTTAGAAATAACCAAGTACATAATTCTAAGACCCCTATAAGTGAAAATGAGTCTATCCTAAAAATGGTCTAGAAGTTAAGTATTGATTGGCTCCAATTACAAAAACAAGTGGAGAACACTACTAAGAGTTTAGGAAGGAACTTCTCATTTCAAAGATATAATAGGCGAAGAAATAGGTTTTACAATGATAGTTTCCATAATAATAGAAACCACAACCTCTCCTTAGAGAAGAAAACCATGGATATCAAACTCATAGATATTACATTACCTAAATATTATAGGGTGCATTGCACATCCAAACATGAGGAGATTGATTGAATCTAATTTTCCAAATCATTTGAGGCATTCCAAGAGGAGTTGGACATGTTTATGGTGGTTCCCAATAATGACAATAGTGCACATACATCTGGCCCAAAGCTTTCTCACTAGGATTTCATGGTAGAGAACTTTGATTTCCCCTTTCAAGAGTAAAATGAACCAGATGAGATCCTCAAGGAAATCCATGTATTTCAATAGTTCATAAAAAAATTACTCATTGAGAAATAGAGAATAAAGGCAACCCTTGACTACATCAATCCCCCTAAATAACTTTGGAAATCTTCCAGATCCTTATTCAACTAATAACCTTGATCTCCTCTAAGGAAACATTCCCAATCATAGCCCTAAGGTCTCAAATCCTCCCAAAAATAGTTATAACATAGTTGAGGACATGAAGAAGAGAAAGTATAATATCACCTTATATGAGTTAACATAGACCACAGAATAAAGGGATTTGTTTTTAGAATCCTTAAAATTTAGAAAACCTCCCAAGATAGATCATGCTAATGTAACAGTGCATAAGTCCAAAACTAAGTCTCCTCCTTTCTTGATCAAAGTTAGAATATTTGTAAAAAACTTTCACAATTGCTTGTTAGACTCAAGTTCCTCCATAAAAATCATGCTTACTAACATATTCATATAGCTTGGCTTAACCCCCATCAATTTTGATAAGATTGTCACCTATTTAGATAAATCAAGGGTTAAAGTAATCAGATAACTCTTGAACATCCACATATAGATAGACTTTGAGCCTAGGGTACAACAATTCATTGGCATTCAGGTAGGATACATGCCAAATGTCTATGGGATCTTATTAAGTGGAGAATGGACTAAATCCTTAAATGGTTATATGTCTATTGATTGTTCTTACTTCTAGCTACCTTGGAAAGGAGTCCCAAATAAAACAAGAGTTGAGAGGGAACCAAGGATGAAACATATGATAATAGAGTATAATTTTATTAATGAAAGGGTCAATATAATCAACTAAAACTTATGGGTTTTTACCCTAGAACCTAAAAAATGTGATGAACTTAAGGACATGGAGACTCCTCCTGGGCTATGGAAATTACACTTTGATGGTTTTAGATGTAAGGTTATATCAGGTGTTGGTATTTTCTTATCTAATTTAGCTAATGAAATTTACCATGCCTCTAATAGACCCCGATTCCCCTACACCAATAACATTGTTGAGTATGAATCTCTCATCCTTGGCTTTAAATTTTCTATCATTAATAAAGCCAAAGAACTAATAGTTTTTGGGGATTCAAAACTAGTAGTTAAATAGGTAAGGAGTAGGTATCAATGTAAATTATCATACCTAAAGAAGTATAAATTTAGAGTCTAGGACTTGATTGAGTCTTTTGATGTTGTTAGCATCACCTCCATTCCTTGAGAAGAAAACCAAGATATAAATTAAATAGCATTAGCTATAGTGAATCTCATGCTTAATATAGACTCCCCTAATTTCAATATTGAATTGGTCCCATGTCCATCAGTACTTGATAATGTTAACCATTTCCAAGTCTTTAATGATAACCAATAGATATTATATTTCTTGACCAATTTTATGGCATTTAAAGCCCATATAATTGATGAATCTGATGAAAATGTAACTAGAGGGATAAATTTTGATAGTAAAGGCATTCAAATAAACAACAAAAAAATCCCTAAAGGAATTATTACTCTAAAAATATTGTTTGATCAAGACAAACTAGCTAAAGTTTCCAAAGTTCCCAAGGTAAGTGGAAAATATTGCAATATTATGAATCTTGGTCTCTAAGGGCAACCCTAATTAGTAAATGTTGGAAAGGCTTGTATAACTTCTAAAAATAAAAAAGCTAAATAACTCCTTACCAATTATAAGGATGTTATAGCATGGTCCTATGATGACCTAAAGATCTTTGATCTAAGGGTCATTACCCATACCATACCCCTCAAAGAAAGTTGTAAACCTTTTAGATAGAAATAAAGGCCAGTGAAACCCATGTTAGAACCTATAATATTCAAAGAGGTCAAATGGTTATTAGATGCTAGGATAGTCTTTCCTATTAGACATTCAACTTGGGTGGCCAATATAGTGCTAGTTAGGAAGAATAATGGTGAGATTATGATATGTATTGAATTTATAAATTTGAAAAAAACATCAAATAAGGATAATTATCCTCTCCCTTCCCTTGATCGTTTAATTCAAATTATCTCAATTTTAGCTATGATGTCCTTCCTTGATGGATTTTTAGACTATAACCGAGTACTAGTTGACATAAAAGATAAGATGAAGACAACATTCACAACAAAGTGTGGGACCTTTATTTACAAAAGGATGCCTTTTGGATTGATTAATGTAGGAGATACCTTCTATAGAGATATGACATTTGTAACAAGTTTTCAAAAGATGTAGAAGGTACGACATTTCTTTAAACCCTAAAAAAGGCATATTTTGTGTAACTAAAGGAAAAATTTTAGGGAATGTTATGACCATAGATGGAATATCTATAGACCCTAAAAGAGTGGAGGCCATGTCCAGAATCAAGATCCCAAATGGTAGGAAGGAACTAAAGTCATTCTTTGGCAAAATAAATTTTGTAAAGAAATTTATTTTTGGTTTTGTAGAAGTTATCAAGCCATTGAATGACATGATCAAGAAGGATGCCAAGGTAATTTGGAAAGAATAATCTAATAAGTCATTCAATGACATTAAGGAATCCATTGGACAAGCCCTAATGATTATAAGTCCTGATTTCTCAAAGTATTTATACCTTTACTCTTTTGCATGTGATCATACTATGGATATTGTATTGACTCAGAAAGTTGATGAGTGTGATCACCCAATAGCTTTCATGTGTATCAATTTTAATAATGTTGAGTTAAACTATTCTATGATTGATAAGTAGGCATATGCATTAGTAAAGGTAGTGAAATATTTTAGGCACTACATCCTCAAAAATAAGGTGCATGTCTTCCTACCTGACCTTGCTACTAAACTTATGTTGAGTTAAAATGAGATGGGAGAATACATAGGTAAGTGGATGTTAGTTCTATGGTAATATAAATTGGAGATGAAGCTAACAAAGCTGGTAAGATGCCGAGGTTTGATCCAAATGATTTCTAGTACTATCCCTAAGATAAGTATCATGTAAGTAGGCGAGAAAAGTTTTCAAAATAATGAATGTATGATTCAATCATACACTTGATAATCAATGGTAATTGTCCTGTAGGCCTATCTAGGGAGAAAAAGAGAGCCTTGAGGCTTAAGGTATCTCACTACCTAATCAAGGATGGACTCTTGTATAGAAATAACTTTGAAGGAATCTACCTAAGGTATGTCTCACAAGAAGAATCCACCCAAATTTTGGTCACCTTTCATGAAAATCTAGGTAGTGGACATCTCTCTAGAAGAACTATATCCCAAGATATCTTAAGGGATAGTTACTATTAGCCTACCATATTCAAGGATTCTCATAAGCATGTGAGATTACCACTCTTGCTAAAATTTTAGCACTAGAGAGCCAAAAATAGCCATGCCTTTATAACCAATCATGGTTGAAAAAACATTTGCATAGTGGGGTCTAGAATTTGTTGGTGTAATCAACCCTAAATAGTCTAAGGGTCACAAATATGTCATGACTACCATAGATTATTGCATTAGGTGGATAGAGGTATTGGCTACCAAACAATGTAGAACATAAGATCTAATCAATTTCTTGGAATAAAACATATATAATTGGTTTAGGACCCTAATTTCTTTGGTATGTGACAATGGGTCAGCATTCATCTCAATTGAGATGACTAAATGAGATTATGATAATGGTGTCATAATTAAGTTTGACTCCAATCACTATCTCTATGGGGTGGTATTTATGAATCAATGAGTAAGAACCTAATGAAGGCAATCAAAAAGTCTGTAAAAGACAAGCTTAGAACTTGGCATAAATTGTTCAAATTTACACTCTAAGATGCCAAGATAAGGATCAAGAAAGCCTTGAAAGATTTTCCATTTAAGTTAGTGTATGTGTAGGAGCCTATATTTCCCATCAATATCAAATTTCCTACTTATAGATTCATGTAGGAGTACATGGAGGAAAGTAAAAAACATGCCACTTCCAAGTTATTAGAGAAACTACTTTTGTTGATTTTAGTAGACACCAGGCCATGGTGAAAAGATGGTTTGATAAAAGGTCTAAGGTTAAGGTGTTTAGGCAAGGAGACTTAGTCCTACTTTGGGACAAATCATCTGAACCCAAAGGAAAGCATGGAAAATTCACACCCCTATGGATTGGCCCATACCAAATTGTAGACATTAGGGAGAAAAACCTTCAAGCTCAAAGCTTTACAAGGAGTAGAGTTCATATTGCCTACTAATGGTAAATACATCAAGCATTATTTCTCTACCACCCCTCTTAGGGTATTTATGGATTAAGGTGTAATGTGATTAGAATAAAGTAGGTAGGCTAGTTAGTTTACTTTGAGCATCTCTTCTTTATTGTCCCTAGTTTGTACATAAGTTTGCTCATATTTGTTTGATGCCTTTTTTTTTGCTTTGTATTGTATGTTACTTTCCCATATCATTTTCCCTTCATCTCAAGATGTATGTAGAGTCATCCCTAAGCTTGGAAGTTATGAAATTTGTTCAAGATGTGACCCAATCTTAAAATACAAGTATGACCCCATATAAAGGCAACCATGGTCTTGGGACATAACATTATGATACAACTTAAAGAAATTGAGTACAAATAGATGGAGGGGAAGTCATTCCTCAAGATCTAAGTCATGATATTGGATCCACACTAGTTTTATGAATATTTACACTTAGGGATTTGAGCCCTAAATTATCAAGAGCATGCCATTAGCTAGCACTTAATCAACATCCATGCCTAGGACAAGTGTAGTAGCCCTAAATGATCCTCTTAAAATTAAATATTTTACCAAATCCTAAACATGGCTATCTTAGTTCCCAAACTTATTGAAAGCATAAAGATCTAGAAATACAAAAAATATGATAAGAATACAAGGCAAGAACTGAGGCTTTCATACAAAAGTGATTCAAGAAACCTTCATTAGGGATATGGACACCTAGATGTAAATGGATCAAGTCTATGAGTGGAGCCAAAGGTATGTGTATCAAGGCTATGGATTCTTAGCTGGTAGCAGAGTAATGCCCAAGCCATCCCTAAGCCAAACCATGATTTAAGAAATGTTCAATGTACCCCAAGTCAATGTAAATGATTGAAGGAAAAAAGTTAAATACTTCTTATTAATCCCCATGGAAAGTAGTAAGTGGAATCAAATCACACACACAACTTAGGTATGTCTTCGTGGTTAACCTTAAATTTTATAGTGAAAGGTTTGTTTTAACCATAATTTAATCTAGATGGTAGTTTCTTGGGTCAAAGGGAATGGTGACCTCAATGTTTGTATAAACTTAGAGTTTGGAAGTTCTAACATACTACTATGTTCCCCTATAAGTCACCATTTTTTTTGACTAACATACCCCATTTTTAAAAAAATGGGGGCCTTTGAGAGATCTATGTATCTAATTTTGAAGCATCTAAACATTGAGGTATTTTGATAGAATTTGAATATCATCCAATCAAGGATGGAGCATATTTGTATAATCTAAAGCCTCTTGTTCTAGACTAACCTTATTGATGAATTATGTGATCATTTTTCAAGTTCCATGGAATGTTTAGGTTTTGGTGTTTAGGAACCCTAGGTGGCTTTTAGTTCAAATTCAAATAATGGTGGGAGCCAAGTTGGCAAGAACTAATGAAAGGAATTTTTGAACCGAGAGTTTAAGTCATGTTTTTAAACATGACTCAAGCTTTTATTTACTCCTTCCCCTTTCTTATTTTTTCCTTGGGTCTAATTTGATGTGTTCATGAGGTCCCTTTTACATTGACAAACTTAGCTTAGATTATTAATATTAAGGCCCTAATATTCATGCTGACCTTAGTCTTAATAATTTATTGTATGTATTTATGTCCTTGGGTCTAATATTTATCTCCCTCATCCTTTACAAGATCCTATGATCGGTGTATTCTTGTTATATTTGATTGAATAAAGTGTAGTAATTGAAAAGCCATTACTTAAGAAACATGCATTATATTTATATCAATAATAATCACCTACTCATTGGATTTGATCCAATGGTGTGAGGTAGAGGAATAAAAGTCAAAAGGGATATAAGGCCCTGAGAGTCAGATGCATGGTGGCTTGGTCATCAAAGAAAAGAAATGAAAGGGACCCACTTAATAAAGGTGTCTAATTAATGATTGGGTCCCTTGTGAAGATCAACAAAACTCACTTGCTTGCTAAATTTGATCCAATAGTGTAAAGAGCTTGATAAATTTTTAAGGCTTCATGAGCTTGACATGTGTCTAATGCTCGACCAAGGCAATAACTGACAAGAGATACAGAACATAGGAAAGATTTGAAAGAATGCTAAGAGTCATGACCATGAGCTTGGAGATTAATGGACCAATAAAAATGCAAGGAATTAGTCTTGGATCAATGGATCACTTTAAGCCTAGGATCTTGATCTAAAAAAGTTAAATAAAAGAGGCTTTTAAAAAGCCAATGGCTAGTATCCAAATGGTAATTATGAAAATTACCATGAAAATCCTAGAATGATGCCACATGGACTCCACATAAGCATAAAAGGTCAAAATCAAAGATGTTTTAAACTCAAAAATGCAAGGGTATATATCAAAAGAGTCTCCATCAAATCCAAATCACATATGAATTTAAATAATAAATATTTCCTACCATTAAAGCTTGAAACCCTAAACCCTCTATAAAGAAGACCCAAATTGACTTAATTGGTTATAATTCAATCAAGATAGTGTAACTCTTCCTATGGGAGAAAGTAACTTTGTAAAACCCTTGGCAATCCTATGAGAATAATTTAGTATCATCAATGGCAACTACCACATAATAATTAAAGAGAGAAGTAGATCTCTATCTAACCTCTAACCATGAAGGGAGGGTTTTTAAGGATATAAAGCTAGACTTGGTGGCCCTAAATGTTTATGGATTAAGGAAATAGTCTAAATTACTCTTCCTAATAGATGAATTAGATCCCATCTCTTAGGAGAAATAAATTCCACTATATATCAAAGGTACAATGACATAGTTGTAATTCAAATGGCTAGTCTCCATCATGCCATAGCAAAACTAGAGGTAATGCATTGTATTGATGTCCTTGATCTTATCTTTATGGATTGTAGGATAGATGGAGAGTGAATTATTCAAGAGGTTATCACCAAGAGAGTAGAATATATCTCCCCCATGGCCTTTGAGACCTATTATAAGCTTCCCTTACCCCATCTCAACCTCCTTGACATGAGGAACTGGGCTAACACCCAGGACCTTGATTCAGTCCTTACACCTTGGCTAATCCAAGGAACCTTGTCTTTAAGACCCTAGATGTTAAAATTCCTATAGTCCAATTTAAGGAAGGCATTAGAGTAGCCATGACCTTACTGAATAGAGCCTTTGGTTCCCATTCCACCATATATGTAAACAAAGTCTAGGTATCCTATATCCACTCAATGATAAAAGAGAAATTGATCCCTCTAGTGGGGGACCTAATAAGCTTCTTCCTAGCTAAGAAATTCACAACCATTAACTGGAACTCCAAAAAATTCTTTATCTTTATGATTTCCTATCTCTTGGATTCCCTCCTAGCCTCTATGACCTTCCCTAGCATCAAAAACTGGGCCCCTAATGGTAGAACCACAATTTCCCACCATTACTTTGAATTGTATATATTCAAATACAAGAACCACATGAAATTTGTCTATGATGGTGTCTTCCAAAACATATATGAGGCTATCATAGGCATTCCCATGCCAAGGCTACATCCTCTCATTAATAAATATGTGAAGACCATGGGAGATGTGTGATACTACCTAGATTGCATTGTTATAAGGATAGAGGGGATCCTAACCCAACACTATACGCTACCAATTCATGTCTCAAACAAGATTTTAGAGAAATAATTTGCTTCTTATATCATTCAAGGTGTGGTAAGAAAATTCAAAGAAAATATGAAATCCCAAGTCCACCCCCTCCCATTGGAAATTAGTAAAATCATAATCAAAGATTGAAAGTAGCTAGAGTCATGGTCATGCATAGAAATTATTTTGATTTTTAGTTAGATGACCTCAAAATGTGGGACCTTAAGGGTAGAATATTCAACCAAATTAGAGATAAAAAGGTCCCAAAAATTTAAT
Organism: Torreya grandis; assembly: GCA_037957365.1. Lineage (NCBI taxonomy): Eukaryota > Viridiplantae > Streptophyta > Pinopsida > Cupressales > Taxaceae > Torreya > Torreya grandis. The sequence continues at coordinate 1,327,570 of JARHVA010003230.1, forward strand.
ATGGACATTATCTAGGTGTTGGTGGTGACATCTACATCAGAGTAAAGAATTTTGAAAAGGTGCTCTCCAAAATCAAGAATTACAACATTATGTTGGAGTGCAAGCTAGTCAAGGATAACAATCCCTAAGGGGAAATATTATAATCAGACCTTATCTAATATCACTTGTTGTTAGGTCCATTTGGTACCAATCATGAAGAGCCACCTATTGGATGACAATCATCTAAACCTCAACCTCCACAAGAATTAGAACAAGCAAAATAAACATGGGCTTAACAACCTTAGGATTTCAAAGGTAAGGGTAAGGCCAAAATTGAGGATCCAAGACTAGAGAATAGACTTAAGGATGGTACCTCACCTACATAACTCCCATAGAGACCTTCTCTAATAGAATTCATTGGTATGGTATCCCTTGAACTACGAGAAACATTTGAAGGTACCCTTATTGACATAATAACTACATATAGTTCTAATAGGGAGGAGGATCCCTTTGGTGAATTAGGAAAGTGGTGGATCCCATTGTATGGGGAGGAAAGGATGGTAGAATTGGCCTTGGTGCTTATAACACTAATTAAAAGGACTAACTTTACCTTCACCTACCCTACTAGTGAAGTCAACCTTTTTAGTGATGAAAATCCAATTCATGGACTAGTCATCCCTAACTAGTTTGTTTATGGAAAGCTACAAAATATCCCATCCCTCTCTCCTTCCTAGGCCTTGACACATATTCTCTTTACTGAAGATGATAACACCAAGCCATGGATCAGGCATATAGTTAAAAGGTAGGAAGAAAAGTAGTTACAAGTCCATTAAGCCCAAGGAGGACAAAGACTTGACACCCCAAGAACTTCTAGTAGTATAGGTGTGGAGGTTCCTAAGCCTCAAAAATTTAAGGAAACAAAATTTAAGGTGCAATTTAACCCATATACAACATCCTTGGAAAGAACCATAGGGGTGGCTATGGTGGGTCATGAAGAATTCACCTTTCAATAGGTGGAGCCATTCACAAGGTTAACCCCTACTGGAGGATAATATCTTGGAGAGGCTCTCATACATGAAGAGGATGTGTAAATTTTGATTGAGGATCAATCTCAGGAAGCTAGGGCTAGTGTCCATGGATTAGTGTAAAGAATTAAGAACCTAAAGAGAGAAAAAGAGAATTTATAGACTCAGGCAATTCTCTCAATGTTAGATTCCATGATTAAAATGTTAGATGATTCATTTCATGAAATGTTCAAAGCATTAAATTCTATGACATTAAGGTAAGATGAATTAGAAAACTATGCCACCTTAGCTAAGGAGCTAGTTACTTAATGGCAAACTTTTGAAGATAAGGTTTCCCAACTTATTAACATCCAAGTTAAGAAGCAAATCTCAAATTTCAAATCCATCATCATGGGGTACCTAAGTGCCATTTTGGGAATTTTTATAGATAAGGTCCAATCCTTAAGTGCTTGGAATACTAAAATGGAATAAATTATTAAGGAGGAGAAGTAACTCATGAGCATAATTGAGAATCTCCAAGGAACTATGCTCAAGGATCCTGCATAACCCATTTCCCTAGGGATTATTAGTGATGAAGAATTCTAGGATAGAGCCACTTTGGTGACTCAAAAAATCAAGGGTAAAAGCCATAAATAATTAGGGAAAGATTATAGTAGAATATTAGACATAATATTTAATACAAGGGAGAGGATCAATGAAGATAGAATCATTAAGGAATCTTTGGCTAGGAATGACAAATATTTTGATGAGCTAACTAATCAAGAAGAGGAGCGTATCATAATTTCCAACATAAAATTGGGATTAGTGGATGAACAACATGGAAGATCTATGAGTTTCATTCGAAAGCAAAGGGTCCCACCTCTAATGTCCTAATTATGGTTTTCCTAAGAGTGGCCTATTCTTTTGTAAGGGCACATGCTAATTTGTTAGCATGTCTTCCTCTAGGTTAGTATGATTCTAGAAGACACGTGTACTATAGTTGTTACAAATACACTTATATTTTACCCACCTATATTTTTTAAAACTAATTGGTATGCTACCTATATTTCTATAAAGGTATGTATTACCATTTGTAAGGGAGAGACTTTGAGATATTTTTGTACTAGTTTGAAAGATTAATACAAGAGATCAAGGAGTTTTATAGGAATTATTTGGTTTGATGTGTTTGAATTGCTAAGTTTCTCAATTGTTTGTCTAAATTTGAATATGAATGGTTTCAAAAAATACTAAGTTAAAATCATTAATTACAGGGCTGACAACTTGTGTTTTATAGGGTAGTTGAAAGAATTGAATTTACTTCATTTCATTTTCTCTACAAAAAAGATGTGTTTTATCTATCTAAATGTAGTGTAAAAATTTAAAGTAAATCCAATTTTTACTTATATTATCATCCTAAATTTATAACTAGGCTTGGTTTGTAGTGAAATATGATCATAGGATAGATTACACTATATATTGGTTGAGATCATACTCAAGAAATATTGAAATATTGTAAATATGTTCATAATAATAGATGAACAATCACTATTTCTTTCCCACTCTACCCTCTCCTTTTGCTCCTTTTTTTAAAAATTATTCACATTAGCTTAAATACATTATTCATAACCATTTAGTTTAGTTAGTGGTTTAGATTTTGATCAATTTGTCTGATATTAACATCAATATTTTCAAGAAAGGTATAAAGATGGCTCCCTAGCATCAAATTTTATAGATATTATGAAACTATCCAACTTTCTCTACTGCTATTTTCACCAAAGGCATCTTAATTTCCAAACACCTAAAACTCATGCCTTGAATACTTAGATTCTAAAATGAGAAGTGTTATTTAAACACTAGAGAGCACATATGGTTCACTTGTAAACATCAAAAATACTATTAAAATTTTGAATAGGAAAATGGAAATGGTCAGGCTGAGATCTAAGTGAACAATTTAGTTATACCAACCAATTAGGAGATGCACATTTTGAATGGCAAGGATATAATTTGAATGGCCTAGTGTTGAATGGAGGCATGAATTTGGATTTTTATAGGCATATCAACTCGATGAATAATTACAAGACATAAAAAGAGACAAATTTAAAAATAGTGGGAGCATAGCTTAATTTTATTGCAAAATGGAAATAACATCCATTGAAATTACTCATAAAATGGTGAGATCATGGGTTGAAATTACTCACAAAAATACAAGAGTGTAGGAAGAGGGGGTGATGTAGCTAAACTCAATGTAAATTTAGCACTACCTACATAGTCCCTAAGGACTCCAATTCAATGTAGTTACAACTTACAATAGAAGATCTGACTAGGTAACAATAACTTTTAAAATAGGCAAATGGAAATGTATGGAAAAATGATAAGGAAAGTGTGGAAAAAATGGGTTATTCCTAGCCTATAGGAATTAATGTCAAGGGTATGTGATACTAATTTTCACAAAGGTAGTTATAATTAGTAGCATAGGTAGTGAAATATAATGTGATAAAAATGAAGGATGAAACTACCAAACCACTATCATACTACCCCAATATATTATATCTTTCTGAAAGAATGTGCTTAATGAATCACAAGAATAAATCGACCTTTAAAACTTCATTTTAATCCAATAACTAAGGGTATATAAAGTAAAAATGGATTAAAACCAAGGTCAAAAAGGGTGGGTAGGGGAGGGTAAACAACTTCAACCAATAAGGAAGTTATGGGAGGAATGGTACATGATACAATATAAGTAAGGGGATAATATTTTATAATATAAATGATACTCAATAATAATACCTCAGTCATCTCAATTGAAATAACTCTTGAGATGTATTATGTTCATGGGTTCATTAAGTTCATCTCCTTTTGTTGTAGCTAACCTATATGTTCTTTAGCCATAGTTAGCAACAATCACATAAGGACCCATCCAATTAGGATTGAACTTGCCCTTTTTATTCTTCTTAGTATTGGTGTTCTTATATTTTTATTTGAGGAAAAGATCACAAATATAAAACTCTATATGATTCATGTTCCTATTATATTGACCATGTAACTAGTTATTGTATGCTATAAGGCATTGACAACCTCCATACATGTTTCATCTAGTAGTTCCATCTCTTGTAGATGACCTACTTTATAATATTCATCATCAAAGATATGTTTCATTAAAAAGTGTAGAGAAAGAAACTTGAACTCAATAAAAATAATGGCATCAGTACCATAAATAAGGGAACATGGTGTGGGTCCTATTGGAGTTTAGTAATTTATATGATAAGCCTAGAGGGAACAAAAGATTTTTAAGTGACAATCACGACCAAAATCATTGATAATATTATTAAGAATATTGATAATGGTCTTATTAGATGATTTTTCTTGGTCATTACCTTGTGTGTAATATGTAGTGAAAAAAGTAATTTTAAACTTGGTATATAGTGCTTTGACAACCATTACTAGATATAACATTGGATGGGATACCATAGTGATAAATGAGATGGTTGAATATCAATTTGGAAATTTAATTTCCTATCACATAAATGAAAGGTATAGCTTCAACCCACTTGGGGAAGTATTTAGTAGAAATAAGGATATGCTTATGGCCATAAGAGGAAGTATGGTTAATATTACCTATGAGATTGAGTCCCCATATTAAAAATGACCATGGTGTGGTCATGGGATTGAGTTTTTGTGTTTGAGTTTGAATCAATTTTTCATGCCTCAGACATTTTTTACACCTTTTAACATAAGTAGCTACATATGCTTCCATGGTCAGCCAAGAACAACTAGTACACAAGATATTTTTGGTAAGGATGGCCCCACAAAATCCTTCATGAACTTACCTCAATGTTAATCCATATTTTGTCAAAGTTAAATAATGAATCATAGTCCCATCAAATATACGTTAGTATAATGTGGATCTAAGTAAGGTATAATGAAAGCCTTAGTGCGTTAAGGATTTTAATTTCTTAAGTGAAAGTTATGGTGGAAGGACTTGGTCATAGAAGTAATTATATCATTTGAAATACCAAATAGAACTAGGACCAATAATATCATAGATCATTTTAGAAGTTGAAGGTTGATGAGGTGGTGACAGAAGATGTTTAACAAGGAACTGGTAGTCTCTTTCCTTGTTTGTGTTGTGTATCAAAGAAAAAATGGAACTCATGGCATCTTCCATCCTATTATTGGCCCAAGGAATGTGTTTAAATTGAATGTGAGTAATAAACTACTTGAGAGTGTCCATCATGGTTTTTTACGGTACTATCTTATCATATTTGGTCTATAATTGGTATGTAACCTAATTAATAATAATCTATGAATCATTATAAACTAGGATATGCGAACTGTTCTATTGTACCACGTGGTGAAGCCCTATAATAAGTGATTCATATTTATCCATGTTATTAGTATATGGAAAGTTAATATAGAATTATTTTAGAGTGAGATCCCCCTATGGTGTTATAAATAAAAATATTTCTCTTGACCCATGAGACATGAAAGAATCATCAAAATATAGTTTTCATGGCTACTCTTTAAAATGTATTTCTATTATGGTCATAATTTAATCATCTAGAAATTTAAAGGTAAGTGGATAAGTATCTGATATGGGAGCTTTAACAAGATGGTCTACATTTATTTTTCCTCTAATGGCCTTTTTATTGATATACTCAATCTCTAACTCACTCATAAGCATGATCCACTTAACCATGCACCCCTGTAATGTTGGTTTTAATAGTAGATACTTGATCAAAACTACTTTAGCAATGACTATGGTTTTATTTTTAAGTATGTAGTAACACAACTTCTATGCTTTAAAGACCATATCTAGATAATATTTTTAAATTGGCATATAATTGTGTTCATACCCTATAAGTATATATCTTAGATAATATATTGCATGTTATTTCATGTACTCTTCATGTTCAGATAAAAGTACCACTAGGGCATTTTCAGTGGCTGATGGGTAAATTAGAAATGACTTTCCTAGTATAGGTGGTAGGATAACTAGGAGATTGTCCAAGTATTATTTTATATCCTCAAATGCCTTATAATAGTCTTCATTCCATCAAAATTTATTTCCATTCTTTAACAAATGAGTGAATGGGTGGAATTTATCATCCAACTATGAAATGAAGCATTTGATAGACTATATTTTTCCCTACAAATTATATAGCCACTTCAAATTAAAAGGTGGAGAGATATTGGAAATGGCCTAAAAATGTGAAATATTAACTTCAATGCCTTAATAAGAGATAATAAATCCTAATAGTTTTCATGAAGTAACATGAAAGATAAAATTATTGGTATTAAGCAAAACTTTGTATTCATAAATAATTTTAAAGATTCTCCATAATATGGATGGATGGGTCTTATATTTACCTAGTATGGTATTGAATAGTCTTTGACAATATCATGTATCATATCATGAAGTATAATAGTCATTAAACTTTGGTATGTTTTCCCTATAATGTTGAGGTTGAATGACATGACTTAATAGCAAACCATTCCCCAAAGAGAGGTGAACATTGTCTTGTGTTTGTATTTAGGTAAAATATTGATTTGGTTATATCTTTAAACTCATCCATGAAAGAAATTATTTCATGCCCAGTTGTGGAGTCAATAATCATGTCAATGTTTAGTAGAGGAAAGTCATCCCTTGGGTAGGCCTTGTTATAGTCTCATAAATCAGTATAAAACTTGATACCTTTTATATTTTTGTTAATTGACATAATATTTTAGATACACTTTGAATAATAAATAGGCATAATAAATATTACATCTAATAGTTTCTCTAATTCTTTCTTGACCAAGATGGAAATGTAAGGATGCATTTTACTCAATTTTTGCTTAAATGATTTAGTGTCTAGATGAGATACAAGATGATATATAACCAATGATGGATCTAAACCAAGAATATAGATGTAGGCCCATGAAAAAATATCTATAAACTCTCCTATAAGATATGTAATGACTTCATGTTCATGGATGTATGTAAGGTACTATGTTTGATGGGTTTGAGTAAGAACTTTATATGTACTAGTGAAACCCTACTATGTAAATGGTAATCATTGTTGACTGAATCCTTATTGTTGAATATGTGACATGTTAGGTTCTTATTGTATATGAGATACACATTGGTTAAAAGGAAAATTTTGACTAATGGTAACTTGCTGTTTGATGGGACCTCTTTGCTAAGTAAACACCTATTGTGAATTGGGCATTTCTTGGGTGTTTGACATTTTTTTTTACCAATAGAAATATGTTGTTGATTAGACAATTTATATTATGAACTCACCATTTTTTATGGTATCACAGTGGTCTATATATGTGGTTGTGTAATATTAGTCACAACTTATTGATTTGGGGTAACATTCACCACTTATTCAAGTAAAGTGTTTGTTTTTGCCTACCTACTTGCCCCTATGTTACATGTTTGAGGAACCTATTGGTCAAGGTATGGGAGTGGCCTAATATGGTTAGGAAGTAGGGATGATTTCCCCTATTATTATAAATAAATAATGGTCTTGGTAATAGACCCTTGTTTTTTTAAATTTTTTTGAGGTGCATTCAACCCACGTTGGTTCAAATTTGTATACACCTGTGTGTTATCCACTATTTTTTATAAATGCTCTTGAGTAGAAGCCAAATTCACCTCTTCTATGGTTGTGATGTTTAAAATTTCACCTACTAATTTATTTGGGATAAAAGGGTCCACATTAAAATTATCATGTCCTAATAAATCAGCTTGCACCCCTATTAAAGGAGTTAAATCTACAAATGGGGTGTTCAAAATGGCCATAGTGTTGAAATTTTGCACTAGATTAAGATATGTTTGATATGCCTATTTCATCTTTGTATATTGGTTTTCCATGGGACCCTTTCCATTTTAAGCACATTAGGATCTTAGTTAGGCACTGGTAGGATTTCTTATTGGTAACTAGTTGAGGCCTACTCAATTAGTCTGACTTGAGGTGCATTTCTAAGTACTCTAATTAAACTAGGAATACATTCATGGGGAAATTCTAATAGGAATTTTTGTCCTACCTCTATGGCCCTAACTAAAATCTCATCCATGTTTTCAAGTAAGTGATGATTAAAAAAGGATGGATCATAACTTGTTGGTGTGGTTACATAGTAGGGCATCTATTAGTCCTATTCGATAATAGGTGGTATATTGGTGAGGTATTAGGTCATTTTCTCTTTAACTTGCCATAGATAAAGAGGTGCATTAACCAATAATTTTTCTAGTGGGTCATGCCCTTATTTTATATATTTATTATTAAAATACAGATATGGATTCATCTCATAAACTACATCATCACCATATGGGTTTTGAATTAAGGAGTTATTTATGATTATATTCTCACCATATAGATTATACATGATCCCACTAAGAGTATAATGAGACATATCTAAATTTATGGCTAACATCCTTGAAAAGGTATAATGCCCAAAACATAGTCTAAACATATTGGTCCCTAGTTTTAAATGTCTTAAAATTTAGACTAGAAATAAAAACATGGTCTATTATTGAAAAACATTTAAACTTGGCCTAGAAAGGATCCTTTCTAAAAATGAACAATCAAAAATTGGTATATAATATTCAAAAAATGGTAAATAAAAGGAAATCTTAGATCGTGGTCTTAGGCAAGTGTTCTAAATAAAATCAAATCTTGGAATGGGGAATGTGAGATTTCAAGTATGCAAAGAAACTAATGTCAATAACTAGGCACATGAAATCAGTCTTTGGCAAGGTGTTTTGAACAAAATTAATCTAGGTCTAATAATGAAACAAAAGGTCTTATGTATTTAGGCAACATAAAAAATATAGACTTATAAAATTATAAACTAGGTATAAAGCATGAAAACAAGTGTTATGTATTTAACCAACATCATGAAAATAGACTTAGAAACAAATTGGTTGAGGCAGAAACTTGAACTCAATCTAACTCTAAGGTAAATGGTTCAAAATACTTGATCTATGCAAAGTAAAATAGGTCTTAAAAATAAACTTCTAATTAGTTCCTTAGAAACAAACTTGATTTGGGAACATGAATTTTGATACACTCTTAAGTCTAAGTATCTTGATTTGAAACAAATTGCACACTTGGTCTAAAATAGAAACTTGGAATCAAGGCAAGACATGTTAAAATCAAAAATTGGTCTATAGTCAAATGTCTTTAAAAATAAAACTAAAAATCAATCCAAGTTACATAATCTAAAGACAAAAGGTGAAATAATCAAACCCAAGTTGTAAATAAGACTCAAGTGTAAACCAATTATTTTAGATATGAACTTCAAAAGATGGATTTCAAATGATATTTTTGAAAGACTTGGACTTTTAAATGAATAATGGCCTAGACTCAAATAGGTATCATAATGACACTTTTGGAGTAAAGGTACAAAATTGATTTTTGACATGGTTCTGAACAAAGGGTAAATGTCTTGGAATAAATTGGGAAAAATAAAAACGTCTCTTTTAAAAGTATACAATAGTGATTTTGAAAATATCTAAATATAATGCAAATGTTCGGAGTGATTTTGACAGTGTAACACTTCTTAGTGTAAAATGGTGTATGTAAAATGTGTTTTATCTTGAATTTATTGAATTTATTTAGATTTTTTTGACATAAAAGTTAATTTAGACCCTAAAATAAGTGAAAGTAAAAGAATAATAAAATCACCTAAGTGCATGTGCTACCCTAAAAGTCAACAAGGTTGCGTAGTCTCTACCAAAGTTTAGCTGATATACTAATGCTCAAAAGGAATTAATTATTAATTTAAAAAATTAAGAGTACATGTAGGTCAATTTTTTAGGTCCCCCTCTATCTCTCAAGCATTGATATGTGGCATGAACTTAGAGTGCCGAACCAACATGACATTTGGCTAGATATTTTACACCAAGTGGGGTTGATCTCAATCTAATTTCTTTTATGCATCTAGATGTTCCACATGTGAGACTAACATAAGGGATTAATCAAATCAAACATAGATTTTTATGCAATAGTTTAGTCCTTTGCATAACAAATCCATCTATCTATTTCTTATTAATTTTAATGTCTAGTACATGCAAGCCTTAGGACCCATTAGACTGGTCAGGATGACTGCTCAACACTATCCCATTCAATGGTTTACTAAATTTTTATACCCCGTCATGTAATGTGGTTGGAATAGTGATACAAGATTAAAGCCCAAGTTAAAGTACTCCTAGAGAGATTGTGGGGAGGCTATGAACTCCCACTCATAAGCCAATGTAGAAAAATAACTAAATGAAAAAGGAAGAACTTTAGGGCCATTTTTGGGTCACCAAAGTCACTCAGAGCTTGGGGAGAGAATAACCAACTTTGATTCACTTCTATGACTTGACCAAAATTATTCTCTTTTGAGAATACACGTGAGGTTCTATGAAAAAGAACATAATCTAGGAAAATAATCTAAGTACTTTTGCAAAAATAAAAATATCTTAGGAGCACTAAACTAATGTTTTTTTTCTTTTTATATCACTTAATGAAATGTGAAGTGAAGTTTGGCCCTTTGTGTGTTTGAACTTGTAACTTTAAAAAACAAAAGGTAAATTTGTTTTGCAAGTGAATTTTAAGCACTAAAAAGACAAGTGTGAAAGATTTTTGAAGTGATAAAAACTTCTCATTTTGACTTAGTTTGATGTAATAAATGTTAGGGGATTCACTTGTGCTTATTTAAAATGGTTAATCCAAAAACAAATTTCACTTTTTAATGTCTCAAGTTTTTGACATAGGATGAAATCATGATTTATAGAATAGAGCAAAGTCATAATTTTCTTGTAAAACTAACATAGATAGAATAGTTTTCATGAAGTCGCTATTTATCAGGCACAAAGTAGCCAATTATATTAATCAAAGTTGTTTTTATTAATAAATCATGTAAACATAGAGGAAAATTACTTGATGAAGTCATTATTTTTTAGGGATAAACTCATATTTATTTAAAATGAAGTTGTTATTTATAGAACATATTATATAGGTCAAAGTCACCAAAATGTAGGGGTCAAAGTCATTATTTCTATCAAAGTTTTTGAAATCAAGTAGAGAAGTCTTTATTTCTTGAAGAAAAAAATTGAACACAAAACACAAGAAAAGTAGCTAAGTCATAAATTAGCATTGGTGAAGTTTCCAAAATGCAATCAATCAAAAACATAGACTTCAAAGGTCAAATATCTAAAAACTAAGGTTTTTAGTGAACTTTTATTGGATTTTAAGTGTCCACTATCACTCCCTTAGTGCTTGTGAGGCATGTGGTCCCACTAGGCATGCTATTATGTATCAGAGGATTATGAAGGATATTGTTAGCTTAATTTTGTTAAATGAATTAAAAAATTCCAATATCAAATAACTCTATGAAATAAACAAATACTTTCCTATGTACTTGGGTGAGCAATAAAGAAACTAAGTACAAACATAAATAAGAAATAAAGACAAAAAACTACTTTTACCTCCATTATCAAATGAATCTTACTTGTTGTCCTATGAGTGTGTTAGTTCTCAAATTATGTGTGTAATGGAGTCATTTTTCATGTAATTTCCTTATTGGTAGCACCTCTCTTTATCTAATCTTGGCTTGGCTTGGCTGGAAAAATGAAGCTATCTCTTAATAATTTGGCATTATAACTCTACACAAAGAAGCTTTGTCTCTCAAAAATTTAACATTATATATTTATCTTGAGAGTTTTTTAAATAATTGCCTTATCACTTGTATTTATAGGTTCTCCAACTAATCCTAAATCAATTGTATTTAGGTTAGATTTAACTATGGTTAGGTTAGGGAGGGGATAATCAATTAATATTTAGGATAAAGATCTCATTTATTAAGCATGGCTCTCCATTTTTGAATTTAAGGATTTAATGGAGATATTTTCTAATCCCTTGACATTGATGATGATGACATCATCATGACATCATTTTTACTGGAATTTCCTTTTTAAAAAATTGATATTCACTAATTACACATGCAAAATTCACTTAAGCATTTAATTGGATTTGCTTAGTTAATTCATTCTACTTAGCATTTTTGCATTTTAATAATTATTTAAGTGCCCCATTGAATGGGTCCAAAGGCTAATTTGTTAATTTTCTAGGTCACAATTTGAGTGGAGATAAATCTGTGGGAGTTTATTATTACATATAGGATAATACCCCAAGTAGGGATACCCCAACATAATTCTGGGCACTAATGTTTGAATTACGAATTAAATCAAGATGTTCAATGATTCTTAGGCTTAATTTGCATTATTTAGTATAAATTAATTTGAGTTCTAGTTGGAACATAGTTTTAGACAAAATGGGATGCTTATAAATCCAAGAGGGAAGTCCCATAGCATAATTTAGTGAGAATATAAACTATTCCACTCCCAATTACTTAGTCTATAAATATGAATTATATGCCATAATAAAAGTAATGAAGTGGAGGCATTACTTATTTCTACAATATTTTTAGTTGTGCATACATCATAATGTGCTTTAGTTTATAACACCTAAGGAAATTTAAACTAGATGCATATGAAATGGGTGGAATACCTACATATCTACACATCCCTAATGAAGCATAAAAGTTGAGAGTATCATAAAGTGGTCAAGGTGTTGAACAAGAGAGTTTTTATAATATAAGAAATGAGGGTTTAATTACTAGGTGTTGAGGTGTTAAAATATTTTTATGTTGACAATGATTATTTTTAGAATGCATGTAAAGCATGTGTTGATCTAAAAAACATGAAACATATGTCATGGTTAGACTATGTGATCCAAGATGGAATGTTTTTTTCAAACATACAACTAGGTATCCCAAGAGATTGATGCATGATAATTTGATCAATAATAACCATTGTTTAAGATTATCTAAACACTTTAAAGGTGATAAGACATTCATATTATTACCATAACATTATTACTATCTTATGATGAGTGTGGATGTGCACACAATTGTATATAAGTGTGGAATTTTCCAATTAGGAAAGGGAAAAATATAGAACATGGGTATGTATCAGCCCTTAAAAATTATTAAGAAGTCATGGGATCACATAAACATGGACTTTGTACTAATATTTCCAAGAACACATTAGGGAAATGATTCAATTTTTTTAAGTAGATAAATGTTCCAATATGACACACTTAATTACATGAAATAAGATTATAGATGTAATTAACATCTCCATTTTTTTAGAGCTGGTCAAACTATATGGAATTACATGTATCATAATGTATAATAGGGACACCAAGTTCTTAGGTCATTTTGGGTACACATTACAAAAGAAAATAGGAATCAAGCTGAACTACATCTTTGCATTCCATATAAAAACTAATGGGAATAAGGAGGCCATTAATAGAAGTCTTAGAGATTTAATGAGTGTTATTTTAATATATTATTTTATTTTTATTGGTTTATTAGGTTTATTATACACACATGGATTTTTATTACACTTTTTAGATTTGCTTGCTTAGGTGTACTTACACATAGGGAGTTACTCTTGCCCATCATCATTGGTTTATGGATGTTATTCCATTATAGGAGTTACATACCTATTATAGGCCCTTTTTGGTTGTTTATGGAGGATTTACATACTTAAATATTTTATTATTGAGTTATTGAATGGAGTTTAAGAGTAATTTATGTCTACTTGATTTTGTAATTATCTCATTTGTGTGATTTTTGTTACTTTTAGTTTATGTAGGTTTTCCCTATTTTTCCTTTTAAGAAGTCCATATCTCACATCACTCATGGAACTCATTATTTCATTGAATAGGTGATCTTGGTATTATCCCTGATATTGAGATGTATGGTAGGGGACAAACCAACATAGTGGGATATGGTACTAGCCTAAGATAAGTTTATATAAAATAATTTTATGAACCCAAAAAATGGCATCACATCATTTAAAGTTTTTTATGGTGTAAATCTATGAGGGTTTGTCAAAATTAGGAATATATATGAAGTACATAGAAGAATCATTGAGGTAGAAAACTATGCATATTATGTTAATAATACATGAATGAGTGTAGGCTGGAATAGACTATCAAGATTTACTAGGAGTGCATAGGTAGGAAGCATAGGTGAAATGAATTTGAAGTAGGAGACTTTATGTTTAAAAATTTGTGCAAGGAGAAGTTTCCATGATTAACCTATAATAATTTGAAGTTGAATAAAATATAATTGTGCAAAGTGATTTGAATGTTTTTTCTTAATGCTTATGAGATCAAACTAACATAGGGAATGGACATAATACTTATATTTAACAAGTCAAATTTGTAGGATTTTCATCAAGTACAAGAGGAAGATGAAGGGCTAAAAAGTACACAAGTTCTATACCAGTGAGTTTAGATACCTGAAAGGTAAATATAATAAATATAATCCATATTAAAATATAGGTTAATGAAGTGCATGTGTGTAAAGGAGTATAAAAATTATTTTATAAAATTAAGGAACTATGCAATAGAATATATTACTTGGTTAGAACTTATAGAAATAGGTTGATGTGGATATGATGCCAAAAAATTTGACTTGTGAGCTGAAGTTCACATTTCATATACTTAAGGAGTCTAATGCAGGAACATCTATGTGAAAAAACATTTTGCATCATTTTGAAAGATGGAGTAGACAAGTGCACCTAACAAAGGATAGTGATGCAAAAGTAGAGTATGAAGAGACACATGATTAATACCAAGGGTATTGACACAAAAGAGTGAGTGAAATAATAGCACATGGATATAACCAAGCCATATACATTTAAGAATGGATGATCTTACTAAATGAAAAAAATATTTATGAGAGATGCCACATCATCATGAATCACCATATTTTTAATACAAATTATAGGTGGGAATATATATAAATTATTAGGTCCATTATTTTAATAACTTTACATATAATTCAAATTAAAATTTCAAATTTCAAATGCATTTAATAAGGTAGCTATATAAAATGTGGGAGGATATATCATATACCCTTTGAGCAAGGGATATAAATATGGGATCGATCTAACTAGGTGAAGAGAGAGCATGGATACTACTTAAATATAGAAGATTGTTGAGTAAATACAAGGCTAAATAATCACCTTTGAGTAGAGTAATCTATAAAGAGTGATTGTAGGTCACCTATTTCAACACCATTATAAGCCAACTAAGGTTGCAATCTATTTATTAGTAGTTATATGTATTTTATTTACTCAATTCATAAGATAATATAAATTTCCTATAGTCCTTGACTGATTTTATAGATAGTGATAATTGGGCTACTTGGCTTAACATATCTTCATTATGACCTTGATCATTGGTTACTTTATTATATGTCAATGAAAATACCTATGTTTAAAAAATCAAGCTTAATTTAGACTTCAAATAATAGTATATTCATCAAACTAAAGAATAATGACTTAATAAAGAATGCATATAAATAAATAAATTAGTCACAAGGGCTTGGGGTTATATATAAGTTATGTGTAGTAAAACTATGTGTAAGTAAAGTAAGACACTAGATTGAAACATTGTGTATTAGGTCATCATTTAAAATAGTCAAGTTTATTGTTGGTTAGTCCAGGGGAACTTGTATGTATTGAGATATTTAAAACACATGTATAAACATTAAGATCAAATTCATCTTTAAAAGAGGACAAAAAACTTTTGATATAATATGGATAAAATTAAAATACCTATAGTTCATGATAAGATTCTAAATTAAATATTCAGAGATAGGACCCAATAATCAATGATTAAATTTTAACCAAATTAATCAAGTGTGGTTTAAGACATGTTTTAAAAAACAAATAAGACAAATGGGTCTTCATTTAAATGAAATGGGGGTTTATTAGTCACAATACCCATAAATGCTAAATGTATTATCTAATTTTGAATACTATTTACAAGTTCAAGTCTCAAGTTGTTAAGTGTTGAAATACACAAGCAAAATTGGACAACATACACATGTTATAGAAAGTTGAACACATGTAACTAGGTGGGAGATTTTTTTTTTTTTTTTGAGTTCTAATATATTTAGAGTTTTGGATACATAAGCATAACTTAGTCATAGTGGGGTGGCTAATGCTAACTCAACCCTTCCCTTTCACTTTTTGTCCTAGTTTTACAATGGTCTTACAGTGAACATCTAGGGCTTGAAAAAAGGAAATAGAAAAAAAAAACATTCACATGCATTTAAAGTCATTAGAACATAAAATAATCCTTACCAGACCTATGTAATTGGAGATACTATCACAAATTTATTAAATTACATAGGACAATTATACACACTATAAAATAATAACACACTATATTGTCATTTCATAAGTGTGTGCTTGTCTAGACTCATGTAAACACTATGTTTCCAAATCTAAAGCAATCACAATATCTATATTTATTACTATTGATGACTATATCCAAACACATACCTATATAGACCCAAAAAAAATATGTATTCAATTCCCATACTATTTTTAATAAATAGAAAGTTATTATATTCTCCTAGTTACACTCATATTTGTTTTCTTGTTTTGTATATTGAGCAATCTAATTTTTTTTTCATAATTTAATTAAACTAGGGTTTAAAATTAATCTAAAAATAGATTAAGAATACTAGTGAACCCATTTTATTTTTTTTATTCACAATAATCCATATATTCTTTAGGAATTCCTTATATTTTTCTTAGGGTTTTACATATCAATACTTATTTCTAAATTTTAGACTTGATTTCTAATTTTTTTAGAATTTTTTAGTGATTAATGCTTTGTTTTTTAACATTTTTAATGTTTTTATGCTCATATTATATGCCATATAAGAAGGATATTTATCTTATTCCTCTAATAAAAATTTATGGATCAAATGGTGTTGAAAGTGAACATAATAAAATTTATTTAGATCATTCATCTATGTCTTAAATGAATAAAGTTGATGAAATTAAAATTCCTCCTTTTGATGAAATTTTAATAATTAACATATAAAAAAACAAAATGTTGTTAATATTATACATATTGAAACTTTTTATAATAAAGATAATTAATACCATGATTTCATACATGAATATTACCTTGATGGTGTAAACCATGCACAAGTTTCCACTTTTTTGCATTTTGAAAACAAATCCATTCAAAATATTATGAATTACATAAGATATTAAAAACATTGTTATAAGTTGAAAATGGAAATAATGTTGAGGTTGTCACATCTGAGGAAAAAACATGAGCTCTTTACAGATACTAATTTACCTTCTAGAGGTATTGATTCTATAATATGTGTTGAGACTAATACTACTAATATTATTCCCATGTCTACACCTTCAGTTACACATGTGATTCCCATTCAAAATATTGTGGAAATATAATTTTTTCCTAATATTACTATGACCATCATTATATAGCATACTTTCATACCTTCTAAGGTTACTACTTATGTCACAGCATTAAATAATACATAATTTTCTATGTTATGTTCTCAAACCCATATGAAATAGTTATTGATCTACAAAATAAGGTCTTGTAATTATAGTATAATTCTTATAAAGTTAGCCATACCACTACTTTTCATGAAATATTGCATAATATAATAGTTATTGATATCCCATCCTATCATTACCAAGAATATTTGTGTCACCTAATATTACATTGTATGATGGTAAAGGTGATCCAAAATAACTATTCAATCGTTTCATATAACATGTTTAGACTATGATTCTAACAATAAGTTATTAAATTTATTAACTAAGTCATTTCTATGGTTTTTATTTTTCATTGGTTAAATGATCTCCCATTATAGTTATTTAATGCCTTCAATCCTTTGGCTAATCAGTTTATATAACACTTTTCAATCAACATTAGTGAGATGCTTAGATTGAAAAAAATAAAAAAGGATCTAAAAATCCTATCACTAATTGTTTACTCCATTAAAATATTGTCTTCTCTAAGAATAAAAGTAACATTGTAGATAATTAATTAAAATATATATTCAAACAAATATTAATTTTCCATCTAAATATATCTATTTTATGTAATAAATTGAAATAACCCCACCCAAAAAATTAGAATTGCAGATCAGAGTAAACCTTTGGATGCATGTCACACCTATTGGGTGAATATTTTGTCACTGACAAAATGGTAACAGAATGGTACTTTTGAACATAGTGTGATGAGATAAAATCTCTCCTCAAGGAAAGGGGAGGCTCTCTTTTTAATGTTAGCTAAATCAATAAGCAATTATCTACACTAAATTTATCAAAGTGAGTGTTATCATGTCATCCAATTCTCTTTCTAAAGAATTTATGTTAACTTGAAAACTTATAGTATGAGTCCTTTAATTCCTTATAATGTAATATGAAAACATAAAATTACTTGATGGAGCAATAATAGCTAATATTCAGATTAGTTAAATGAAAGAATAACTATAATAATACCAACAATGTAACATGAATGGATGGAATAAAGTGAAGCCCAAAGTCTTAAACTTATTTCCCAAAAAAGATAAAATCATAAAATAAAATAACTTGTGTTCCAAAGTCTTCATAGTGAGTCACTTATAATAATGAACACAAACCTAGTAACAATAATGTAGCTCAAAATACTTCAAAATCAACTTCCTCGCACCTTATGTTTTATATAAATTCACACCACAATATAATCAAAAGCATAAGAAAATGTAATTGGAAAGACAAAAAAAATCCAATACACCACAAGTTTATTCCAAAACAAATATTGAAAGATCACTTTATTTTCTTATATTGATGGAATTCAAGATTTACAATTTCAACACAAAGTTTCAAAAATTGTTTCTCAATTTTAGTAGCATTTCTCTTCTATAACCTTAGTAATCATGAATTTACAAAAGACAATCCTCTTATTTATAGAGAGAAGATATGAAAAAAAATAAGGAAAACATATCTAATTTGACTTATTCTTTGATAGAGTCCAATTTTACTTAGGAAAATGTACTTTTCCTATGTGCAAATTACACCAACTAAAACTACATATAGAAAAATATTTAAATAAACTAAGTGTCCTTAGACATAAGAATTTATTCCTTTTTTTTCTTCTCTAGGTATGCTTTGTATCTCTTTAGGGTGGCTTGAAATTCATTATTGTCTAGCCTTGATGTATTTCTAGAGATGGCAAGGACCCTTGTGATGGATTCCACTAGGGTGACTATCATGCCTTTGCCTTTATCTAAGATTCTCTATAATTTATCCATTATTACATGCAATTCAAATAGTTTGTTGATGGAATATAGATTCAATGTTCTTGTTGAAACTCATATATGACCAAGGAAGTAAACTCTTGAACAATTGTTTCCATAAAAAGGATCTTTTGAGAGTCATCTATCACTTGGCAAGGAAATTCTCCAATATTTTCTATAAGATCTAGTTCCTTATTGGTGCACATGTCCTGATCTTCTTCAAGATCCTTAATTATATTTTGAAGGACTTATTTATTAATTTTCATTGCCTCTCTATATTATATAAACATTTTCCTACTTGAAATGACATTTTTCTCAACTAAAAGTTCCAACTTGAACTAGCATAATCGAGTCCATGTATGAATATCTTTATTTGTTAACTAAAAATGTTGAGTGAGTGCCTCAAGTGTTTGCTACATTTCCATTTTAACCTCACTCAATTTATTAAAAATTTAAATGATAGAATGTTACTATTGAGTACCTTACATTGACATTATTTCTATCCAAGCATTGACTACCCAACTTTGTGATCCAATATTTTCCACCTATTGAATTTCTTTTTAGTGGTCTCACTTCCAATGGGCTCTACTGACTCAAAATATTGATTGATCTTTATTATAATTGAGGTTATTTATCCTACCTATACTTTAACCCGATCCTTGACTACTTTATCCTTGTCATATCTTTCAATCAAAGATGCCATCACTTCTCTTAGGTCTTCCTTTTCACTTTCATGAATTTTTTACTAGGATCTATCCACCCAATTACATAGTCAGATGCTTGGATATCTTCAATATTTTTCCATTTTATATGCACTATAACCTTGGAAAACTTATGACTAGAATCAAAGATCACTCATGATATTATTTTATCCTTCTTTGCTGTCTTTGGC
Source organism: Torreya grandis (assembly GCA_037957365.1). Lineage (NCBI taxonomy): Eukaryota > Viridiplantae > Streptophyta > Pinopsida > Cupressales > Taxaceae > Torreya > Torreya grandis. The sequence continues at coordinate 1,347,613 of JARHVA010003230.1, forward strand.
TTTATTAGTACCAGCTGACTAAAATCAAAATCATCCAGTGACACAGTTTACTTCTTCCTCTTGGGTGTTTGGGACATTAACCAATGAGTAAGCATTGATGAATCTTCTTGCATGAAGGATGTCAAGGCTTGTGATGTTGGGGGAAGATTAATAGTTTATGAGGTGATTATAATGGAAGGTGGAATAGATGTATCTAGTAATGGAATGGATACCAATGGAATGGTAGTGATAATAGGTAGTGTTGTAGTTAATATGGCTAAAATTCTATTTCCCATTGGCATATTTGATATGAGAGTAGATGTGACTTGAGTTACCAATTTGGAAGATGAGCTAGACATGAACTTATCTATGTCTTACAAAGTATAATAGAGATTGGTTGATTATTTTGATGACTTTAAATGACTAGGTAAATTGGAAAAGGAATTAAATACCTGATCCAAAGTACTCTAAGAAGGAACTTGGAAGAGTGTATCACTAGTGGGTGAAGGAGGATATGAAAGAAAGTATAAAGAGGAACTTTAGGAGAAATGGGTGTAGTAGGAGTGGTAGTAAGAAGAGTGGAAGATGTTATCTAAGAATTTTCTTCTTGGGAGGTTACCAGTTATGTTGATGCTTCACTTATAGTAGGATTTTATTTTATCTCTACTTGAACTTTTTTCTCCTTTATATTAGTGTACTTGAATTTTCCCTTACCTTTTATTTTGAGAATAAGCCTCACCTTCTATGTAGAGGTGGGGGCATCTTCCTTATTCTTTGTTCTAATTTCTTCTTTTTTTTTCTTTCAGTGTCTTCATCATACTCTTCCTTGGATCTAGTCTTGAATGGATTCAACATGATACCCTTTCCCTCTAACTAGGCATTGGACTTTGCAAGAATAGGTTGGAATTTATCTCTAATGGAAGTGGATTCATTTACCGACCATTGAATTGGGGGAAGAGGAGTTGAATCAACCTAGTTACTCTCATATAATGGATCCAATGTATTCCCATCATGTACCAATTCTTCTAGAATGTCAGCTAGCTTTAAATTTACAATTTGATCTATAGTCAGATGACTGTAGTCTAGCTTTCTCACATCTTCCTTTGCTATAAACTCTACCCAAGTGTATTCTATTATGTTTATATGAGTGTAATTCCCTTTAAGATTTTATTTCATATTCCTATATTCAAAGTCTTCCCTACTCTTTGATTTATTAGAAGTGATCCATTGTGATTCAATTGCCATTATCTTAGCCTTTGGAGTGGTAGACATTGTATACTAGGCAATGTTGATTGGAAACTTAAAACATGGTTTGTGGGCATCAGATTATTTCTTGTGTATGCTCATCATTTGTCAACACATCTCTATTAGAATCAACTTCTCACTTGGATACCTAGGTAGCATATAAGGTTGTTCATCAAATCCTCCTACCCTAATGTAGGTGTAGGTTGGGAATTGTAGGAATATAAAGCCAACCTTGTTGACTTGTTCCCATGATACATCTGAAACTCTCTTCTTCTCAATTTCTTTGTCAAAATTCAAATGTAACTATAAAATAATACATCATTAACTCTTATATAATGTTTCAAGCTCTACTTCAGAGTCAAATATGGATAGTATTCATACAAAGGAACATCATTTCTATCACCAACATTGGTTAAAATTGGAAAGGATTTCATGTTGGTGACAATGTATATGAAAAGAAGTCATGAAGAACTTTAGAGAAGAAGTCACCTCAAAGAGTTAGTGATATATAACATCACTATTCTATTTTCCCTAAAATATCTTTTATTTGACCCTCTTGATGGCCCAAATATAATGATGCATCCATTATAGGAAAATATTTGATGTGGTCATCCCCTTAACTCTATTCAAAAGAGTGATCAAATCTTCAACTTCTAATAATTCACTATGATAAATTTTTTTGGGCCACCTAGCAATGGAGTACTGAGGGGTCCTGAGCCTTCTAGAGTTGATATGCCTCTTGAATTTATCAAAATTATTTTCATAGTGATCCTAGGTTGAGTTAATAGTTATATCTAAATATTCTTCAATATTAGAGAGATGGAAGATTTTATCACAATACTCCTCATCAAGTTGGATGAGCACTTTTCCAGCTGCATCCCTAACTAATCTAGTTTACTTATCAAAATGGGAAATAACTACCAAGATGAACTCTGAATCTTATGTTAATATGGGGAATGTGGATACCAAACTAATCTTGTTATTTAGGATAGCTTGCATGTGAGGTGTAATGGGGTCATTGCTTATCCTTTGTAGGAACTCCATCATGTCAACATGGCCAATATCTATATCTTTGATATATCCACATTTGATTTGATCACAAATAAAGGAAACACACCTTGAAATTTGCACTTCATGGCTTTCTTAGTAGGAGAGACTTTTTTCATTGATCAATTAACTACATGAGTGTGTTTAAAGTTTCTCAGCGTTATTACATTTCTCATTTAGTAGGAAAATGTGTAGGAGTAGAGAAAATATGAGTTACTATATGGGGGTAAAATTTTTATGTAGTTCAAATAATTTTATCCAAACTACATGAGGTTTGAATGGTTTGGGTGTAGTCTAGAGAAACTTTTGTAGACTACACCGAACTTGGGTATTTCAAAGGTCAGGTGTAAGTCAGAGAATTTTCTCTAGCCTACACCAATTTTAGGTAGAATGGGTGAGTTAGGTGTAGGTCAGAGAAAAATATCTAACCTACACTATATTTGGGTTGATCATGTGCTTCAAAGAAAATTACTTAAAGTACATTGATGGGAAAGAAATGGTGGGTCCACTTTAAAGAATTTTATCTAAAGTGCACCTACAGGAGGTATCGAGTATGAGTTCACATCAAATAAAATTCTTTAACATGCACCAATCATAGGGTGAACTATGCTATTTGGAGAAAATACTTTGAGGCACGTATGGGTAGAAAGTAGGGTTTCAAACATAGGCCTAGGCATATGTGTAGGTATTCAAAAAGGTTCCAAAAAGATAGAATGAGATACAAGGAAAAAAGGGTATCAAAAATATGAAAAATGATTTTAAAATGAAACTAGAAGAAGAAACCTAGGGAATAATCAAAGAAAAGAAAGGACTAAGCAAAAAAAAACCATACCTGAGATCTGCAGTAGAGGAAATCCATGGGTGAGTCAAGGAAATCAAACATGAAAATAGTGGATAAAGGGTGTAAGAGATCTCAAAAATAGTGAGGAAGAATTAAGAACAAATAGTAAAAATAAATAAACATGGGGTTAATTATATAAATGTGGTAATTAATTCATATTAATTATTAGTGGTGGTGGGCCCATCTATAAGGGTATAGAAATTATTCAAACCTACATGTACAATGGTAGAGAAATTCTCCACTCCTATATGTTGTGGTGCAGTCTAAAGAAAATTCTCTAGATTACATGGTTTGAGCTTGGTGTAGTCTAGAGATAATTCTCTAGACTACATAAGGTGAAAAAATATCTCAAAATAATAACTTTTTGAGGGAATAAAAACACAATAAAGAAATGATTGGCCTCATTTTGTGTGCTTAGATCTCATATGATATGAAATGGACAAGTTTTGTAGGGGGTATCCCATGAATTAAGCCTACTAAATTCAAGGATAATATCTAATTATGACTGAGGAATATTCCTTCATGAATTATTATAAATTCTTAAGGGAAAAATAATACTAGAACTCTAAGTGCCTTTCTCCATTAGGCCATGGATTCAAGTGATAGGATACACTAAATATGAAAAAAGACTTTACAAATATATACAAAATATACAAACTTGTCTAGAACCTCAATAAGTGAAAATCTTAAATTGTTATACATTATAAGGCATCAGTAATGGTGTTCCATCCTAGTATGCCAAAATGAAACTATGTTCTCCACAAAGTTGATGAATGGGTGAAGGACCCCTCCATAAGGAATTAAATTTTCTATGCATTCCTTTCAACTTTCTTCTCTTGTCCCATAATAAAAATAGATCCTCAATTTTGAAATCTCATGGCTTTGATTTCTTGTCAAAGAATTTCTTGACATGGCTTTGATGTTCAACAATATGGTCCGCCACCTTTATACATTACTCTTCAAGTTTATCAATGAAGATAATATGCTTGTCTATGGAACTTTCAAATGTTTCATCCTTAACTACCTTATCCAATATAAGAGCAAAAAACTCTAATGTGATGGATATTTCTACATTCAATCCATATAGAATTTGAAAAGGAGACATACTAATCACTCACTTGGGAGTGATGTGATCAACTCATAATGCATCATACAATGCCTTGTGTAAGAATCTTTTATTTTCCTCTACCAACTTCTTGATAATAGTAACCAAGTTTTTGGTACTCAACTCAGCTTGACCATTTCCTTGGGGGAAGTAGTTTTAGGTGTGAGATATAATGATCCCATATTAAAAACATAACTCATATATCTCTTGGGATGAGAAATAAGTAGCATTGTCAGTTACTATCTTGTTAGGTAATCCAAACCTTGTGATGATGTTTTCCTTGAGGAAGTTACAAACAACCTTTGAAGTAACATGTTTGGCTAGGATGGCCTCCACCCACTTGGTGAATTAATTAGTAGCCATGAAATTTTAATTATTACCTACTCTTCATAATGGTTTCACTATGCCAATGAATTCAATACCTTATTGCTGAAAATTTTCTTCAATGACTATTGGCTTGAGGGGTAGGGTTACCAATTTGGGTTTCCCCATAAATTGCTATCATTTCTCAAATATATGCACCCACACGTATGCATCCTAAAAAAGTATTGTCTAGTAATACCTTTCCCACAAAATTTTATGATTTATAACCAGAGCCGATAAATGTCCTTCACATGCCAAGTTGTGAAAGGATTCCAACAACTTGTTTTGTTGTTCTTTGTTTACACACCATAAAAAAATCCATTAATGATTCACTTGTATAAATAGTTGTCCCAAAATGCAAATTTCATAGATTTAAGCTTGATTTCCCTCTTCTCGTTGTACAATAAATGTTTTGGACATTATCCATATTTGAGGAAATGAGTGATATCATAGTACCACTCATTTGTTGTGCTTACAAACAAGACCTTGGGTAGATCTTCCTTTGTGTCTCCTTCAGTTTTGGATACCTCTTCTAGTTTGTTTTTTGTAATGAGCTAACAAAAACCTTTTCCATGCACAAGATTTGTAGTTCTAATTTCCATATTATACTCTTGGATCTTGGCAATCTAATTACCTCTTTTGCTTCCAATTCTTATTGACCCACAATGGATTTGGCTATATAATATGATACCAGTATGATGGTGTGTGAATTAAGAATGTAATACCTGAAATTCTTAACCACTTTCACCATAATATAAGCATATTTATCCATGGGTGAGTAATTGAGATCATGAGCCTTTAAAGGGAAACTCATGAAAGCTATATGAGTTTCAATCCCCTCTTTGTTTAGCTACACTAAGATGGCAAATAAAGTATTCTCAAAAGCATGAATATACATGATGAAGTTCTTAGTATAGTTAGGGTAGACTAAGATGGGAGAAAGAGAAATTTCTTCATCGATTTCATGAAAGGTATATCTCACTTTTACATTCTAATGGAAAATTAATTTCTCTTTCATCATATCAGTAATATGATGTGTCTTCTCAAAAAAATAGGTATAAATCTTCGTAAGATATTAAATTTCCCAAAGAAAGAATACACTCATTTTTTACTTGAGGGTAGAGTAATATTTTTAGTTGACTTAACTTGTTTAAGATCAATCTTGATTCCTTCCTTGGACACAATGTGTTGAAGGAGCATACCTTTAGTTACCCTAAAAATGGATTTCTTGGGATTAAGGAATATCCCATGTTCATGGCACCTTTGAAGTAATTATTGTAAATGATCACAATGATCTTGATGCTTCTTTGAGAAAATAGTTCAATCATCAAGGTAGAACACAATGAACTTACCAACAATATCTTAGAAATCCTAGCCCATATCCCTTTGAAAGGTAGCACCAACATTGATCAACCCAAAAGGCATTTTATGATATGCAAATGTGTCCCATGGAGTAGTGAAAGCCATCTTGTGTTGATTTTCATCATGCACCTCCACTTGATTTTATATTTAGAATCCATCTAACATATAAAACATTTCTTAAGTAATTACTATTTGTAGTACTTGATCCATTACATGCAATGGGTAATTATCCTTAAGTGATAACTAGTTTATATTATGAAAGTCAACATAGATGCAAATTTCTTCATTCTTTTTTCTCATAGGAACAATGTTAGATATCCACATTGAGTGATGTATAGGAAATATGATCCTATCATTGAGCATCTTTTCTATCTTAGAAAGGATTGTACTTGAGATTTTGGGATTGTACTATCATTATTTCTATTTGTGAGGCTGAGACCTAGGTTTGAGAAGAATATGATGCTGCACTTCCTTGGGTTGAAAATATTTCAAATAAGCATATGAATATGTTAATACATCAATTTACTATCATATAAGTGTCACCATCTTCTTTCTTTCCTTTGACAAGCAATATTTCCCAATATTTATCATTTTGGGGTCATCCTATGTTCTTATATTGACTTGCTCAATTTTTGGTGATGAATATAATTTAGACTATTGATGTTTGATAGATCAATCATGTTTATCAAATATTATCTCTACAAAAAACAATCCTTTTGGAATCCTATTCCCTTTCAACTATAAAATATCTTCACAAATTTCCTCATTGACTTTAGAGATTGATTCTTGATGAGTAGAGTCACTCCCCTTAAAATATAACTCACTAAAACTTTCTACCTTCTCCAGAAAGGTGATGACTTGCTCATCATTATTGAAAACCTACCAATGATTGACATTGTTAGTAACACTGGGTCAGAAGACCAACTCAATGGTATACTTTTTTCCTTGGAAATCTTTGTGAAGAATTAGGAGAGTGGCTAAAACAACCAATGAATCTGCCTTATCATTGTATTCTCTTAAAACTATTGATACATTAAAAGCATAAAAATCTTCCATGTAATCCCAAACATGATTATGATAATGACTTAGCCTTTCATTATTTTTTTGATAAAAATTCTTGACTTGATAAATGACTAACTCAGCATCACCTTAATCATGGAGATTTTGAATTCCTTTATTTTGAGAAACATCCATCCCTAACATCAAGGCTTCATATTTAGTAGTATTGTTAGTTTTATGAAATTATAACTTGAAATAAAAATAGATCTTTCCTTTTAGAGATATGAATACTAGTGTAGATTTTTATTTTTCCCTATTTATTAATTAGGGAAATTGTATTTCTTGTGCATACATGGAGTTTTCCTACATTTGTGGGATAGGCTAGCTTATGTGGAGGTATGTGTCATAGGTGTCATAAGAATGTCACAAGTAACTCCCTTGATGGGAGTTACTTCTCTATTCTTAGCACCTTGTCACCACCTTTCATGGAGGAGTTACAATCTATTTTTGGGGTGCCTTGTCCACCTTTTGTAGAGGAGTTACGTACTCTCCTATTTGTAGTCCTCACTTTGGTCATCTCATGTTAATCAGATTTTGGTTTTCTCCATTTTGTCTTATGCAATTTATCTTCTTGTGTTATTTTCAAATTTCTTTAGCATCTATGTGGTGTGCACTTGCTTCATGTCATGTGATCACGTTTCCTTTTCACTCACATTATCTGGATTGTAGCAACAACTCCGATATGGTATCAGAGAAAGAATGGTAATCATGTGTCTAGTTATGCTTTTAGTTAATTTTGAAATTAAGAGAAGTGGAGTTTTCTTTGTTTTTTTATTTTCTAGATCTGATCTAAAATAAATATATATATATATCATTTATGGTATCACTTTCTTGGGAATCCTTGGCCTTTGGGTGTCTTGGTTGTCTTCACTTTAGGGACTAGTTTAGCAGTTAGCCTGGGTTCCATTATTGTGTGGAGCAGTAGAGGGAGGAACAACATTCAATCCACACCAAGTTTCTACAAGTCTATGCCTAGCTTATGCAAGTTTGCACCACACTCCTTCCAGCAAGGTACCTTCAGTTCCAGCAGCAGAAGTCCTTCCTTCTAGCCATGCCATCAGGCCATACAATGTGCAAGTCTACAGGTTTGTTCTTTTGTAAACAACTTCTGGTCTACACCAACTTCAATAAAGCACTTAGTTGTGCCACACTACAGTCTCTAGCAAGGTGCCATCAACCATATGGTTTCTAGTAGGTCTGCATTTTTTTGTCTTTTTTACCAGCAATCTTGTTTGGAAAATGGCACTTCTTTCATGTTTGGCATCCCATGTGGACCCTTAGATGCCTGGCCAACAGTTCATTCTATATTCAACTTTAGTTTTTTTAGTTAAAATTGACTTGTTAAAATTAATATTAGTTATTTTGATTGAATATTTAGTTTTATAGACACTTTTGTAATTTGTGGGTTTTCATTTAAAACTTGTATCTTCGTTTGTCGAAGATGAAGGGTGAGGCCCAAGTTGGTAGGAGGCCAATTCCCCCTCACACAAACCTCCTTTGGATTCCTCATTCTGTGTCTAATCCAATGAGTGGTTGGAAGGCCACTTTCTCTCTCAAAATAGCCATTTTTTAATGTTTTAGTGCTTTTTTTTGCAAAAACACTAGTTTATGGGAAAATTGAACCTTTAATATCTTGCAAATGGTAGCTCAGATTTGGGTGCAATTTTTTGTAAAAGTGTTTTTAATTCAATTATCCATAGTTTAGGATTGTTATTTGTCAAAAAATCACTAGTTTATAAAGTGCCTAAAAGTTGGGTCTCTCGAGATGCATTTTTGGCTAAGTTCGATCCCATGGTTGCTTTAGTCTTGCACTAATTTATTTAAGACACATTATCAGCTAAGCCCAACACATTTTGAGTATGCACTTACATATTTGGGGGGGGGTTCAATATTTTTTGGGGGTGTGATTGCTTTTCACAACTTGCATATCTTTGCTTTCATTCTCCTTTATACATAATTTCACAACTTGCAATCAACACAACTTCACCTAAAATCAGCTAAAAATGGATTATTTTCAACTTAAACCCCTAACACCCTTCAACTATCATGAATGGAAATTTCAAATGTCAATCATTCTTAGAAATAAAGGGTTGTATAGGATCACCATGGGTACTGAAGTAGAACCCAACACTGATGTTGAAAAGGTCAAGTGGTACAACCGTAGTGATGAAGCCTATGGATTATTGATCTTGTCTATGTCTCCAAAACTTCTCTTCCATTTATAATCCTCCAAGACTCCTAATGACATATGGGACACCTTATAAAATTTATTTGAGAAGCTTGATGAGATGAGAGGTCATGAGCTCGAAAACGAACTCATAAGTCTAAGTCCTAGAAACTTTGACACCATACAAGACTTCTTAATTAAGTTTAAGGCCCTTAGATTGCAATTGAAAGAATGCGGGATAGAGAGGAAAGATGATCAACTCATCCTTTTTAATCTCACAAAGTTAGGTCTAAGCTATTCAGTCTTTGTCTCCACCTTGCATGCCATAAAAAGTGCCCTTGGCACTACATGGAAAATGCCTTCTTTGGATTCATTCATTACTGACTTGACTAGGGATCAAGATAAGCTAATTTAAATGGGAAAAATGAAGTCTACTCAACCCCAAGATTTGATATCTAGAAATGGTAAGGATAAGACTTCAATAAAGGAGAAGAAGAAAAAGAATAAGGACCACGAGAACAAGAAAGAAAACACCAATCCTGCCAAAAACAACACTGAGATTTCCTCTTCCAATGCTAAACATAAGAAGGAGAAGGTTAATTGTTCCTATTGTGAAAAGATAGGGCATGATGAACACAAATGCATGAAAAAAAATAGATCACCTAACTCATCTTCTAGAGAAGAACAACGTAGGTGTTCTTGAGTCCACCAAGCAGAATTCATCTACCCAAGATTCTACCAAGGCAAAAGGTAAGGGTAAAGAGAAAGAAAAGGGCAAGGCCCTTGTAGCTATAGTAGATTCTACATCATCATGGGTCATTGATTTGGGTGCTTCTCACCACATGGGCTCTTCACTAGTTGAGTTTTCATCTTTAGAGCCTTGTAACATGACTTTAATTAGTTTGGGTGATGACACATCGGTTTCTATTATAGGGAGAGGGTCAGTTGAAATGCAAGGAGGAACATTCAATAATGTTCTAAGTGTTCCTTCTCTTTCAACCAATCTCCTATCAGTGTACCAAATCACTCACATTGGTCGAGGCATGAGAATTGAGTTTTCACCAGATTCATTAGCTATCAGAGAGTTGCATAGTGATACTATAGTGGCAGTGGGTAGGGTAGATCACCAAGCAAGGTTATATACCTTCTCACATTTTACATCAAATTCTTCTCCAATAGCATTGCTGACTCATTCAAATAGAGTTAGCAAATTGTGGCATGAGCGGTTTGGCCACCTTAACTACCGCTACCTTCAGCAACTTTGCAAAAATGACATGGTCATTGGCTTGCCTTGTGTCCAATTCTCAAAAGGACTTTGTGAGGGGTGCTCCCTTGGGAAGCATCCCGAAGAAAAATTTGACAAAGTCAAAGCTTGGAGGGATTCACAACCTTTGGAGTTAGTACCTAGTGATGTATCAAGACCCTTTACCAAACCATCTTTCACAAGGGCCAAGTACATCCTCACTTTCATTGATGATTTCTCTAGGTACACTTGGATATATTTTCTCAAACAAAAGTCTAAAGTGTTTGAAAATTTGCTAGAATTTAAGGCTCTTGTTGAGAAATAGAGTGAGAAATCCATCAAGGTTCTTTGAACTAACAATGGAGGGGAGTATGTCAGCATCAGGTTTGAGCAATTTTGCACCACAGAGGGGATTGATTTACAGCACATAGTCACTTACAGTCCTTCACAAAATGGGGTTATAGAACACAAAAATAGGTTCCTGAAAGAGATGGGTAGCTATATGATTCACTCTAAATCCTTAGCACCATAGTACTAGGCCAAAGTCATCAATTTTGCTTGCTACATTCAAAACAGGGTTCTTCACAAAGCTTTGAAAGGGATAACACCCTTTGAATCTTGGCATAAAAGGAAACTTGATGTTGAGCACCTTAGAGTTTTTGGATCCCCAGCCATGGCCCACATTTTAAAGAAGAAATGAAAAGCTATGTAACATCAATCCAAGACTTGCATCTTTGTAGGATATCCAGATGGTATTAAGGGATATCGCCTTCTAGATCCAGTCATTCATGAGTTGTTCATTGAGAGAAGTGTCCATTTTTAGGAGAGTCCTAGAGACTCAACACTTGACACTTCTTCTCCCTCATTAGATCTACTACTTCATGATGATTCCTCATCAGATTCAGATCAGCCATAGTAGGTTCTTGAGCTAGAGACATCTTCTTCTTCTTATTTGAGTTCAAACAGCAAGGACAGTGATGCAGAGTCATCCACCTCTAGTCAATCAGAGGATGAGGAGTTAGCACCTAACTTGCCCACTTTTGGGCCACTTTGGGCCAAATAGACACTTGAGAGTGTTGGCACTTGGGTAAGAGATCCCATAGATGATAGATGTACTAGGGGGATTTTTAGAGAGATCCACATGCCTTCTTTTCTATAGTTTTGGATCCATAGAATTTTTGAGAGGCATCAAGGGTACCTGAGTGGGATAGTCCTATGAAGGAAGAATATTCTTCCTTAATCAAAAATCACAATTGGGATTTGACTTCACTTCCTAAGGGAAGAAAGATGATTTGATGTAGGTGGATATATTAAACCAAGTTTACAACAGATGGGTCAGTTGATAAGTATAAGGTACAATTGGTCACCAAGGGTTTCTCATAGGTGGCAGGCATTGACTACTCAGAGACCTTTACACCTATTGCAAAGATGATTTCTATCTGACTCACCTTGGCTATTGCCGCAACACATGGTTTGGATGTGCATCAGATGGATGTGAAGAGTGTCTTTCTTCACAGAGACCTAGAGGAGAAGATCTACATGGAGCAGCCACTAAGATTTGTTCAAGATTCTTCCTTAGTATGAACACTTAGGAAATCTATCTATGGCCTCAAACAGTCCCCTCAGGCTTGGTATGCCAAGATGGATTCCTTCCTTCTCATAGTAGGTTTCAATAGGTGCCATTTTGATCCTAATGTCTACTTCTTACAATAAGATGATTCACTCTTGATTTTTGTTCTTTATGTTGATGACCTTTTGATCACCGGGAGTTCTTCATCGACTATTGTAGTGGTGAAGGCATCTCTTCAAGATAGATTTGACATGATAGACTTGGGTTTATTGCATTACTTCCTTGGCATCAAGATCTCACAGTCAGATTTAGAGATTTTTCTTGCATAGCCTAAGTATGTTCTTGACTTATTGGCTCGATTTCACATGGTTGATTGTAAGCCATCTCTGACTCCATTTCTATCAAGAGTCAAGCTTGAGGTTGATTGTTCTTCACCATTGGTTGATGTCACTCGGTATTGACAACTTGTTGGTAGTCTCATCTACTTGACTCACACCAAGCCTGACATATCATATATAGTGGAACTTGTCTCTAGATTCATGTAAGAACTTCATAAGCTACATTGGAAAGTAGCTAAGAGGATCTTGCATTACATACAGGGTTCACATAGATATGGGATTCAATACATATTTGGCATAAAGGTTGACTTGGTTAGATATATAGATTCAGATTGGGCTAGAAATTCATAGACATGCAAGTCCACTTCTGGTTACAGTTTCTCTCTAGGTTCTGGTCCTATCAGTTGGTCTAGCAAAAAGCAGAATGATATTACTATATCATCCATAGAGGTAGATTACAAGGAAGCTATTAATGTAGCTACTGAGGCTATTTGGTTTTAGGGGATTCTTTTTGAGTTTGGCATTTATATCAGGTAAATTTATTGTGACAACCAGAGTACCATTCATATTTGTAGGAATCCAATTCAGTAATAGTAAACCAAGCACATAGAGATTCACATGCATTTCATTTAGGAGCTTATTCATAGTCAGGTCATTAACTTGATATTTTGCTAGTCTTTAGAGTAGGTTACAGACATCTTCACCAAACCTTTCACTGAGAGTAAGTTCATTCATCTATGAGCTCTTTTTGGGGTGCGGTCCACATCTATAGCAGCATCATCTTTGAGGGGGGCCTTCTATCCTCTTCTTTTCTTTTATGTCTCTCTTTTGGGGGGGGGAGTTTTTTCCTATGAGTTTTCTCCTTTTCTCTATCTTATGGGAGATTGCATTTGTACATGGGTACCTCATCAGGCCTAGTTGCCGTGACCCATTTTATATTTCCACACTACCCACCTAAGTTGTGCTTATGGGGGGGTATTAGTGTAGGTTTTTATTTTTCCCTATTTATTAATTAGGGAAATTGTATTTCTTGTGCATATATGGAGTTTTCCTACATTTGTGGGATAGGCTAGCTTATGTGGAGGTGTGTGTCATAGGTGTCATAAGAATGTCACAAGTAACTCCCTTGATGGGAGTTACTTCTCTATTCTTAGCACCTTGTCACCACCTTTCATGGAGGAGTTACAGTCTTTTCTTCGGGTGCCTTGTCCACCTTTTGTGGAGGAGTTACTTATGTACTATCCTATTTATAGTCCTCACTTTGGCCATCTCATGTTAATCAAATTATATTTTTCTCCATTTTGTCTTATGTAATTTATCTTCTTGTGTTATTTTAAAATTGCTTTAGCATCTATGTGGTGTGCACTTGCTTCATCTCATGTGATCATGTCTCCTTTGCACTCGCATTATCTGGATTCTAGCAACAACTCTGATAATGAGGACTATCTCAGCTCTAGATCTAGTTGAAGAGCAATTGTCATCAAATTCTAAAGTCCAAACATCATTTGAACTTTCTACTTTGATAGTCTCGAAATATAAAATCTCTTCTTCTGAAGAAGATGGTTCATCTATTTCCTGACCTTCATATGAAATAATATTTGATGATACTAGATATTTTTATGTGGTCAAGAAATGCATACCCATTTTAGAGGTTTTAAAGAGGATCTGGGCTTTTAGATCCTCATTTCTATCATAATATACTTCACTTTATTCTCTGGATGAAGTTTTTGCATAACACCTTTGATAGGTATCCTAGCCTCATACCAATCCATGTTGATTTCACCACTACATCTTGGAAAAAGTTATGTCCCAACAAAACTTCATAATAGGTTGGAACATCAGCCACAAGACCTATCATCTTTATCTTTTTCTCTAGAAAATTAGCAAATGAAAATTATGCATCTTTGATTTAGCCTATGAGCAGTACTTAGTTTCCATTGAAAATAAATGGTCAAAACTCTTTATTAGAGTTAATCTCAAGGTATTAGCTACGTTAGCTGGCATCACATTATTAGAAGCACCCAAATCAATGATGCAATTACTGATCTTGTAACCACTGACAAATAGGGAAATATAGAAGGGATCTATTTTTCTAGAGGTAGATGAAGGAGTTAAAATAAAATTATTTTGCTTTGGATTTGATTTAGGGTCAACAAGTATACTCTTAGGTGAGATTTGATTAGAATTGGTTTCCTTGATTTTTAAAAACTTAACCAATGTTTTGAATTGGTTAGGATTGGAATAAAGGTATTCAACCTTAGACATTTGATTTTTTATCTTCCTAACATTGTCTATGATATCAAAATCTAGGTATGGGGTAGTTGAGGAAGATGAGGTTTTTTTCATTTTTAGTTTTCAGGTTTTGGGCACTAGGTCTCTATATAGAAGGAAAAGAAGTAGAATGATGAGGTGTACCTACTTGTTTATCTATCACTATGTTCTTTGGATGAAATGGCAAATGAGTTCCTCTTTTGGTAATCATTACCTTTTTACACGTTTCATCCTTAGATTTAGATTTATCAATCTTTTGTTGTTAATTTGGTTAACTTTATGAATGAATGAATATGGCATAAGAATCACCACGTGTATCTTCCTCTTGTTTAGCTTCTTCTCCAAAGTTCAAAAACTTGATATTGGAGTCTCCATCTTATCCTTATTCGTCTCTTATGAAGGGATTAGAATCATCTTTTGGAACATATTCTAGTTTTGAAATATCATCATTTTTAGGTTCTAACTAGTTAATTACTACATTATCTGGTGGTGCTTCTAGTGCAATCTTTACTCGTGGTGAAGGAATCTTATTATGATTTTGGTTTCTTGCAGCATTTTTGGAATAATTAGAAGCATTTGGGTATGTTCTTCTTGGAGTATCCATTTATGAATAAAAGGACATACCTTGGGACATTTACTTCATAAGTTCTAGTAATTCATTTACCATCTTCTACACCATAGGATCCATGGTGCCAATAGAAGGTGAAGTTGTAGATGGATGACCTCTAGGATTGATTGAATTATTTCTCACTTTTCTTGCCAAGATAAAATAATATTCTAATTCAGTGGCCAATATTTGAGCATCATCAAGATTAGTTAGGGGTGATCTTCGTCAAAGAAAACTAACCTTTGGAAACTCAAAATTGATGAAGAATTATTTCAAGTTCTCAAGTGTAGGTTGAGCAACCATTGGAATCTTATTCATCAACTTATTTAACTTTTACATGAAATCATGCATGTGCTCATGTCTTTCTTTCTTCATTTATATAAGTTGAGCCAATAAGGCATGAGCATCTTCTATTGGCTTAAACCTTACCTCAAACTTAGCCTTAAGTGTTGCCCAATTTTTGATGGTTCCTCTTGTAAGATGATAAAACCAATTAACAACAACACCTTGGAGTGTTTCTATGAATAACCTTACATAAACATCTTCATTTTCCACTCTAAGAACTCCACATGCAATGTATAATGTAGTAATATGTTCATATAGATGTTTCTTTCCATAACCATAGAACTTGGGGAATTTTTTCTATGAACCATGAGGTAGTTCATGAGATGGTGGTGTCAATTTCAATGGACCAAAAGAAGTCCCCCATGGACCTTAAGTAGCCATCATGTGTTGATTGTATGAAAGAATAACAAATATTTAGTGGATAAAATATGCAAATCACTAAAAACATTAGAAGCTTCCCCTGGTATAAGAGATCTTGTATTATTAGGAGTAAAACTTCTTGTACACTGAAGAGGTGACTGTGTACATGTCGACAAAAGATCAAAGTTGTGCTCTTAAAACAGCTCAAATGGAGGGTCAATGTGTCATGTTTCTCTTCTACTATGGGTGTAACTTTTTTTTTCTAGAGTAGGAATGTATCTAGAAAAGGAAATAGATTAACAACAACAAAACAATAACAAAAAATAAGGTATTGGACCTATTTCAATCAAATGAGTGTAACTCTCAGTTGCATGTTCATTCCCTAGTAGAGTCGCTATAAACTATTCGGTGAATATTCCATCACTAAAAAAATGGTAAAAAAATGGTAATTTCAACCATAGTGTGATGAGATAAAATCTCTCTTCAAGGAAATGGGAGGCTCCCTTTTTATTGTTAACTACAACAAGTAACTATTTACACTTATTTACACTAAATTTATCAAAGTGGGTGTTATCATGTCATCCAATTCTCTTTTTTAGAATTGATGCTAACTTGAAAACTTATATTATGAGTCCTTTTGTTCCTTACAATGCAATATGAAAATATAAAATTATTTGATGGAGAAATAATAATTGATATTCATATTAGTTAGATGAAAGAATAACTAGAATAATACCAACAATGTAACATAAATGGATGGAATAAAGTGCATCCCAAAGTATTCACCTTATTTCCCAACAAAAATAAAATCACCAAATAAAATAACTTGCAAGCCAAATTCTTAATAGTAAGTCACTTCCAATAATGAACACAAACCTAGTAACGATAATGTAGCACAAAAAACCTCAAAATCAACTTCCTAGCACCTTCCATTTTATATAAATTCACACCACAATCCAATAAAAAGCACAAGAAAATGTAATGGAAAATATGTAAGAACATTTCCAATACACCACAAGTTTATTCCAATGCAAATATTTAAATATCTCTTTATTTTCTTATATTGATGGAATTCAAGATTTACAATTTGAACACAAAGTTTCAAAAATTGCTTCTCAATCTTAGTAGTGTTTCTCTTCTATGTCCATGGTGATCATGAATTTACAAAAGGTAATCCTCTTATTTTTAGAGAAGAGCTATTAATAAAAATAGGGAAAACATAAATACTTTGACTTATTCTTTGATAGAGTCCAATTTTACTTAGGACTATGTACTTTTCCTATGTGCAAATTACACCAAACAAAACTACATACAAAAAAATATGAATATAAATGAAATGTCCTTAGACACAAGAATTTATTCCTTTTTTTTCTTCTCTAGGTATTCTTCATATCTCTTTAAGGTATCTTGAACTTCAATGTTGTTCAACCCTAATGTATTTCTTGAGATGGCAAGGAACCTTCTGATGAATTTATCTAAGTTGACTGGCACACCTTCACATTTATCCAAGATTCTCTACAATTTATCCATTATCACTTGGAATTCAAACAAATTGTTGATGGAGTCTAGTTTGAATGTTCCGATTTCAATTTTTGTATGAACTAGGGAAGTGGACCCTTGAATAACTATTTCAGTAGGAAGGATCTTTTGAGAATCATCTATCACTTGGAAGGGAAGTTCTCCAATATTTTATGTAAGATTTCATTCCTCATTAGTGCACATGTCTTGAGCTTCTTCAATATCCTTAAGTATATTATAAAGGAATTCTTTATTATTTTTCATGTCCTTTATATATTATATAAACATTTTCCTATTTGAAATGATTTTTTTCTCAACTAAAATTTCTAGTTTGAACTAGCATAATTGAGTCCATGTATGAATATCTTTATATGTTAATTACAAGTCTTGAGTGAGTGTCTCAAGTGTCTGATGCATTTATATTTTCACCTCACTCAAGTTATTCAAAATTTGAATGGTATAATGTAACTATTGAACACCTTATGTTAACATTTTCTCTATCAAGGAATTGACTATCCAACCTTGTGACCCAATCTTTTATGCCTATTGAAATGTTTTTTCAATGGCCTTACTCCTAATAGGCTCTACTGGCTGAAAATATTGAATGATCTTTAGTAAAATTGAGGTAATTTTTTCCACATATACTTTGAATTTATCTTTGATTACTTTGCCCTTGTCATATCTTTCAATCAAAGATGCCATCAATACCTACATGTCTTCTTTTGCACTTTCATGCATTTGTTTACCAAGATCTAACTGCCTAGTTGTATAGTTAGATGCTTAGATATCTTCAATGGCTTTCCATTTTGGAGGCATATTAACCTTGACATACTTATGACCATAATCAAATATTACTCTTGATATTGCTTTAGCCTTCTTTGTTATCTTTGGCTTTATTAGAGCAAGTTGACTAAAATCAAAATCATCTGATGATACATATTACTTTTTCTTCTTAGGTATTTGGGACATTAAGCAAGGAGGAAGTTTTGATGAATATTATTGCACAGAGGATATCAAGTCTTATGATGTTGGGGGAAGATCAATAGTTTATGAGGTGAGTGGAATGGAAGGTGGAATAGAGGTATCTAGTAATGGAATGGATACCAATGGAGTGGTGGTGATAATAGGTGGTGCTGGAGTTGATATGGTTAAAACTCTAGTTCTCATTAGCATATTTGATATGAGAGTGGATGGGACTTGAGTTACCAATTTTGAAGATGATGTAGACATGAACTTATCCATGTCTTATTGAGTTAAATATAGATTGGTGGGTGATTCCAATGACTTTAAAGGACTAGGTAAATTAGAAATGGAATCAAATACCTAATCCAAAGTGCTCTAAGAAGGAATTTGGAAGAGTGTAGCACTAGTGGGTGAAGGAGCAGATGAAATAATAGTATAAAGAGGTACTATAGGATAAATGGGTGTAGTAGGAGTCATAGGAGGAAGAGTGGAATATGTTATCTGAGAATTTTCTTCTTTGGAATTTATTGGTTGTGTTGATGCTTCACATATAGTAGGATTTTCTTATATCTCTACCTAAACATTTTTCTCCCCAATATCAATTTCCTTGTTTTTTCCCTTACCTTTTATTTTGAAAACAAACCTCACCTTCTATGTAGAGGTGGAGGCATATTCCTTGTTATTTGTTCTTATATCTTCTCAATTTCTTACAGTGTCTTCATAATAATCTTCCTTAGATCTAGTCTTTAATGGATTCAATCTAATACCCTTTCCCTTCAACCAAGAATTGGTATTTACAAGAATAGGTTGGAATCTATCTTTGATGGAAGTGGATTCCTTTACCAAATATTTAATTATGGGAAGAAGAGTTGTAGAAACTTGGTTACTCTCATATAATGGATCTAATTTATCCCCATCATCTACTAATTCTTATGGAATGTAGACCAACTTCAAATTCACAATTTGATCTACAGTGAGATGACTATAGTTTAACTTTCTTACCTCTTCCTCTATTCTACACTCTACCCAAATGTCTTATATTATTTGTATATGAGTGTAATTCCCTTTAATATTTTCTTTCATCTTCCTATAGTCAAAGTCTTCCCTACTCTTTAATTTCTTAAGAGTGATCCACTGTAATTTAGTTTCCATTGTCTTGGCCTTTGGAGTAGTAGACATTGTATACCAGTGAATGCCAATTGGAAATTTAAAACTTGGTTTGATGGTATATGATTGTTTCTTGTGTACACTCATCATTTTTTGACACATCTCCATTATAATCGGCTTTTCACTTGGATACCTAGGTAACATATAGGGTTTTTCATCAAATCCTCCTACCCTGATATAGGTGTAGGTTGGGAATTATAGGAATATACAACCAACCTTGTTGACTTGTGCCCATATTGCATATGAAACTCTCTTATTCTCAATTTCTTTGTCAAAAATACAAATTTACCTATAAAATAAGGAATCATTGAGTCTTATATAATGTTTAAATCTCTCTTTCAGAGTCAACTATGGATAGTATTAACACACAAGAACCTTCTTTCTATCACCAACATTTGTTAAACTTAGAAAGGATTTCACGCTCAGAGAGTTGGTGACATATAGCATCATTGATCTATTTTCCCAACAATATATTTTATTTTCCCCTCTTGATGACCCATAGATAATTATACATCCATTCTTATAAATTATTTGATGTGATCAACCCCTTAACTCTACTCAGGAGAGTGATCAAATACCCAACTTCTTCTAAGAATTCACTATGATAAAAGTTTTTGGGCTACCTATAAATGGAGTGTCAAGGGGTCTTGAGCCATTTAGAGGTGATATGCCTCTTTAATTTTTTGTAATTCTTTTCATAGTGATCTTAGGAAAAGTTCATAGTTATATCCAAATATTTTTTTATATTAGAGAGATGGAAGATTTTATCAAAATAGTCCTCATCACACTGGATGACCACATTTCCATCTACGTCTTAACTAATTTTGTATACTCATAAAAATGGGTAGAAACTCCCAAGATCAACTCCAAATATTATGCTCATATGGGTAATGTATACACCAAATAAATATCACTATGCAAGATAGCTTGCATGTGAGGTGAAATGGGGTCACTTGCTTAGCCTTTGAAGGAACTCCATCATGTCAACATGGCCAATATTTATATCTCTAATATGGTCCACATTTGATTCAAATATGGATGAAAGAAGAACACCTTGAAATTTTTACTTCATGGATTTATTATTAGTTGAAACTTCTATCATTTATTAATTGACTACATGAGTGTGTTTAGATTTTCTTAGAGTTAGTACATTTCTTGTTTAGCAAGAAAATGTGCAGGAGTGGAGAAAATATGAGTTACTACACAAGGGTAATAAAGCTATGTAGTTCATTTTTTTTAAAAATACATGAGGTTTAAATGGTTTGGGTGTAGTCTAGAGAAAATTATCTAAACTACATTGAACTTGGGTATTTCGGAGGTTGGGTGTAGGTCAGAGAATTTTCTCTAGCCTACACCAATTTTAGGTAGAACAAGTAAGTTGGGTGTAGGTTGGAGAATTTTTTTTGACATACACTATATTCAGGCTGATCATGAACTTTGGATAAACCTCCCCAAAGTTCATTGATGGGAAATAAATGGTGAGCATACTTCATATAATTTTATGTGAAGTGTATCTACGAGAGGTATCGAGTGTGAGTGCATCTTGAATAAAATTCTTTGACATACACCAGTCATAGAGTGAACTATGCTCTTTAAAAAAATACTCTAAGTCACATGGGGGTATAAAGTAGGGTTTCAAACATAGGCCTAGGCATATGTGTGGGGATTTGAAAAGGTTCTAAAAGGTCACAAAATGAGATACAAGGAAAAAAGGGTATAAAAAATATGAAAAATGATTTTAAAATGAAACTAGAAGAAGAAACCTAGGGCATAATCAAAGAAAATAAAAGAAAGGACTAAGAAAAAACAAAACCTTACTTGAGATCTATAGTAGAGGAAATTTGTGAGTGAGTTAAGGTAACTGAGCACATAAATGGTAGATGAAGGGTGTAAGAGAGCTTGAAAATGGTGAGGAGGAAGTAAGAACAAAATGTAAAAAGAAATAAACATGGGTTTAATTAGAAAAACATGGTAATTAATGTGTATTAATTACCAATGGTGGTGGGACCATATTTAGGGGTGGATAAATTATTTGACCCTGCATGTATAGTGGTGAATAAATTCTCCACTTCGACACACTGGGGTGTACTCTAGAGAAACTCGTTTGGTTTGCACAGTTTGAGCTTTGTGTAGTCCAGAGTAAATTCTTTGAACTACATAGGGTGAAAAAATCTCTCAAAATAATAACTTTTTAAGGGAATAAAAACACAAGAAGGAAATTATTGGCCTCATTTTGTGTGCCTAAAGCTCATGGGCTATGAAATAGACAAGTTTCTTAGGGGGTATCTCATGAATTGATCCTACTAAATTCAAGGATAACAAGACTAAAAAATTATCTACTAAAGAAAGAGATACTCACTTAATGTACTCACATACATGAAATCATAACCAAAGGAGGAGAAAAAAATAATTATTTAGGGGTAATTACCCATAAAATATGTTATGGGGAAATAGGTTACCTTAATGGTGTTTATGGGGTTTAGGATATATTGATGTGTGAATACATAGATAGGTTCTGAGCACCATGTGTGGCAATTTTTATTCCAAATAGTACCATTTATAGGTCCTTAGCCATTTCTAAGTATCTAAATCTCCTCAGTGGGTTTTGGTTCTATTCATAAGTGGTCAAGGGGTTATTCTAGACTAACCAAATAAGGTTATCCTTGAAACACCCTATACCATTGTTGGGTAAAAACAAGTCAATAAATATGGGAACACAAATAATGTTTTTTTAATTAAAAATTAGGTATAATATCCCACATGCTAAACATACATAGTAGCTGACTATCAATTTAAGCACACGGGGATTAGGCTAAGTCCCTTTAAGCATCCAACAAAAATTATCATTTCCACAAAAGAGATTACAATCATGAAAAAATGTAAATCAAAGCATCAAAGGAAATTACTAAAGTGATACTAATTGAGGCTATCCATTCCTCATGGCTTAGGGTCACTACATCATTAACAACATATTAGTTTTAAACTCACACATCATTCAATAAATCAACATGAATTCCCCTACCTAATTAAATTGTTCATGTTACCATAGTGATCAACTTAATTATCTAGTAGGTGAGATATGATGTCAGCCAATCATTTAATCAATATTAGAAAATATCCAATTCGATATAATTAATAGTGGAAACTAGTAAAACCAAGGTACATTGCAGCCAATGTATATTCTCATAACATAGATTATTCAAACACCCATTATTTTAAGTAAAAGAAGAACATTTATCCAAGTCAAATTCCAAATGTAATTTAACATTTCTAGCCATATATGTAATCATAAATTTATTATTATTGATTAACATTTAAGATATTAACCTCGCCTATACTCAAGTAATTCAATGGTAGAGTAATTCAACTTCATATAGTATCATTTTAGCTATGTTCCAACATGGTTGGGAAATGTATTTATCATAAGAAAAAGTGCAAGGTATGCATGTATATAGCCAATTTCTAATTATATCCAAACATATTAGAATAATACATTTCTCTTATGGACCATTGTAACTTATTCATGCATATGATAGGTTCAACATGAACCAATTTATAAGACATATAAGCATCAATGTTTCCAAATGGTTAATTACACATAGCAAAACTCACACCAGCAACCATGTCTACTCAACAATAAAATTTCATCCAACAAGAGAATAAAATAATATGCATATTCAGCCCATGAGAGTGATATTCACATGTAACATTCTATTGGAACAAAACTAGATATTGAGAGTGGGGGTGAATCAGTATGTCAAATAAAACTAGTCCTTTAAATACTTTTAAATTAGATTAAAAGATATATGTAGATTAAATCAAATATGCAAAGATCACATACACAAAAATACACATGACACTATATGTATACATGGAAAACCCATTGGTAAAAACCATGGTGAGAATAGTTGCTAGAATCTAGTACTTTAATCTAGCCTCATAGTCAAAACCTCACTAGTTACACATTGAAGGTCACTAGCCCTAATGAAACAACAATCCCCTGATTTAAGAACTTGAACTCTGAGGAATCACCCACTCATCTTATCTAATGGCACCAAAATATCAAATTTGTAAAAGAGATAAAACTCCAAATCTTAATGTTGATTCATGAAATAATCTAATCCTCTATTCTTTATTATAGGTTTGATTTACAATTGTTCATGATCTGCACGTCATCTCTCTTCTCTTCCCCTCTATTTCTGTGTCTATATATATATATATCTATTTGACAAAATTTAAACTTTTTCTCTCTACATCTATTACCACCATGATTCCTAGTTTTATTACTATCTATAACATTTTTTAAACTCTAGTTTTGATGCACATGCATATTTTCATAGATTTGATCTATTGCATCAATAAATCTCATTATTTGTGTCATGATTCATGGCTTACTTACATGTTCATATGTCTAACCATTATACTTAACATATCTTTAAATATTTATGATTAATCTTATGCTTGGTGCCATGATTTAATGGTCTTTATTTAAATGGCTCAACTTTGAAACATGTCCATTCGATTGGTCTCTGATATGATCACACTTTCTATTAGATCCTTGTACGATTCTAAAATTTATCTTTGTCCAATTTAAAATGAGTTTATTTATCTTCCTTATTCGATATTCTACGTGTCATTGGATCTAAAAATATGCATGATATTTACTTCTATCTAGACATTAAATGTTGATCTCTTTATCTCATCTCACTACTTCCTACATCTTTGGATCACTTTCACTTCATTGATCTTCTTAGACTTACTTGATCTTTGAATCACCACTATTTTGATAAACCTTGAGCACTTTATTCCATCTGAGTCCACTCACTCCATTGGATCTCTTTTTCAAGATCATCCACTCACCATCAGAGCTTCTGATTAGCTCATTATTTATCTCTGCTTAGCTCTTGAGAATGTGACACTTGGAATTAACATGTGAATTCTACACATTTATATCAATTCCAACTATTGAGACACTTGGAAAACTCACATTGATCATTAACTTATTAACTTTAAACTACTGTGAAGGCTCTATGATTGTGACAATTGTCACTAGTGTATTTACTCAAATGTCCTTTTGATAATTTGAGTTCATTATGATTCATTAGATCTTCTTTGTATTATTAATTTATAATTATTGATCAAGCTAGGATAAATATAAATTCTAAGACTTAGGAAATACTAAGTCCTTTAAACATTGGTTGAGCTTATAATTTCTAGATCGAAGGTTCCAATTTTATAACAACATCAAAGGCTTAAGTTATAACTTAAGATATAAAATCTAGGCTATATATAGTCAACATAAAAATAGAAAAATCCCTATTTAATACCATGAATTAAACTATTAGGGTTTAACTAAGAAAACCTATTTTGTCTTAGAGTAAAGATAATTCAATTCTAAGCTCATTCCTTCTCATTTAAACTTGCAGATCATATGTCTAAAATGCTTATGAAAAACCCATAATAGATTTTCTATCTATTTCCTTTGCAAATGCCCATAAATGGTCTTTATAAAATCATGAAAAATCTTCAAGACCTTGTACATATTTGACTAAGTATGGAAACTATTTCAATATGCTAGAAAGGCTAACATTGTACCTACATAACTCTTGTTGTGCTTAGTCATATGACCTATAATTTAGTGCATAAGATCCACTTACATAGGGTATTCCATTCATATATATAATTTCTCCTAAATCTTTCATATTTTTAAGATATGGCATCATCAAAGTGCCTACTTAGATTTATCTTGAAACCTTAAAATTTGACTAAGTGTTGGAAAACACTATCAAAATACTTGGGAGCCCAACTTTGCTCAAGCATATCTTTTATCGCACTACATATCATGACCTAAGAATTAGTGCATAAAAATTAGGCTTTAAAATGAACAAACCCATATGATCATTTTATAATTAGACATCCATATGTGTGAAAAATAACCTCATCAGTATGCTTACTTGGCTTTGCTAATCCCTTTTCAAATTTGGCTAAGCATATAAACTTAGTGAATTTTTTCCCAATAGGAAACTTTGCATCCCCATATCTTCAATTGTGCTTCATTGCATGTATTTAAATTTATCTCATAACAATGATGGAATAATGTGATCATAAACATGTGATTAGATCCACCATACTTATTCACATGTGTAAATGGTGATGTCAACAAATGCCTTCTCAAACTTTCCTATCATATACCCAAAATGTCTAGATGATCAATATGAAAAACTGAATGGATTCCACTCATGCACACAAACACTCCAATCATCCTAGACCTATAATAAGATCCTTTGTATATATTCTAATCCCTTATTCAATCCTAAACATCAATAACATGCTCATAATGTAATTTTTGACATTAATAACAATGATATTTCTAACAATCTCCTACTTTGTCATTGATGGCAAACTAAATGCTCTGATATTCTAATATTTTGCTCCTTCTCTAGAATTTCTTGAATGGCTTCTAATGTGTATGAATTGAAGCTATTCATACCATACTTCTTCCCCCTTAGGCAATGGCACATTTTCCTAATACTCAACTTGGACACTTGCTCTACTTTTTATTTGACATTTGAACTATTTCTCCAAACTTTTGCAAATAGTATTTGATCTTCTTCTCCAAAAAAGAGAATTTTCACTTTTTATCCCCCTTTGACATCAATGGGGAATGGAATATTTCTCATTATTGTCTAAATCTTTCTCCCCCTTTATCAGATAAATGAATTTTTCCAAGAATCTACAACCATCAACTCATTAAAAATTTTCAAAAGTATGCATACCTGAGTTGTTTTTTCTCTCTTCTTCTAGGGATTAACAAAGCTTCTATGAGACTCCCCCTAGACACATGCCCTATCACTAAGATATAGTGATGTGGTGTAGGATCCACCACTCCCAACTTCTATCTCAGATATTCAAATTATTATTTGGGAAAAGGCTTGGTGAATATGTCTATAATTTCGTCCTTAGTTGGCACATATTCCATTGTGACTTCTTGGTCTACAACCCTCTCTCTTAAGAAGTTATACTTGATTGATATGTGCTTTGTTCTAGAATGCATCCCTAGATTCTTTGATATATTAATAGCACTTGAATTATCATAAATAATAGAGATAGGTGACTTGTACTCTACCTTGATGCCTTTTAGTGTTTACTTCATCTAAAAGACTTGAGTGAAACATGCCACTGCTATGACATATTCTAATTCTTATATATAAAGAGTAACTAACTCTTTATTTCTGATCAACCATGAAAACATCTATTTTCAATGAAAAATACACCACCACTAGTGCTTCTTCTATCATCCACACTTACCTTCCCAATAAACATCTTTATATGTTATCAAAGTAAAATCTTCACTTGTAGGGTACCATAATCCATAGTCAATTGTCCTCTTGATGTATATAAATATATTTTTCACTACATTTAAATGTGATTCCTTATGAATAGCTTGAAATCTAGAAACCATGCACACTACTTATATGATGTCAGGTCTTAATGCAGTTAGGTATAACAAGCTATCTATCATTGATCTCTACATAGTTTGATTTGCATCAAAGGAATCATCCTCTTTACTCAAATTACATCTAGTCATCATGGGAGTACTAACTAGTTTTCTATCATCAATTACAAACTTCTTGAGCATTTACTTTGCATACCTAGTTTTGGATATGAATATCCCTTCATGAGTTTGTGTTATTTATAGACCAAGGAAGAAATAAAGTTCTAGCATAAACATATCAAACTCAATTTCCATTTGTGTAGCAAATTCTTTGCATATTTTTTTATTGCTACTATAAAAGATGATGTCATCTACATAAATAATAACAATCAACTTATGTTCACTTTCTAATTTTTAGCACATATTGTTGTCTACACATCCTTTGTTGAAACCTTGTTGTTGCAAGTATTCATCCAATCTTGAATACCATGATCTACGTGCCTATTTTAGATAATATAGTTCTTTATTCAATCTACACAAATAATCTTATTCCTTCGACAAATGAAAACCTTCAATTTATTCTATGTAAACTTACTCTTCTAGGTTCCCGTTCAAGAAAATAAGCTTAACATCCATTTAATAGACTTTGAACTTCTTGTAAACATAGAATACTAAAAACATTTTTATAGCTTCCAATCTATAAACTAAAGTAACTGTTTCCTCAAAATCTATGCCCTTAACTTGTGCATATCCTTGATCACCAATATTGTGTTATTACTTATTACAATTCCATCCGCATTGAGCTTGTTTTTATAGACCCATTTTGTACCTATCACATTCACTTTTGAGGGTCTTGGAATTAACTGCCAAGTCTTGTTCTTTTCAATTTGGCTTAGTTATTCTTCCATAAATTTTAGCCAATTATCATCTTTTTTGGTTTTAACATAGCTCTTAGGCTTAATTCCATACGTTAGAGCAAAATTTACTTACTCCTTATTCATTGTAGCTCTTATCCTTGTCTAAACTCCTTCATTCTTATTGCCAATTATCTACTCTTTAGGATGATATTTTTGAAAAATATTAGAGGTGCCTTTTCATTCATTTCCAAAACCTCTTCATTATCTACTTCTTCTTTAAGAACTGATTCTTCAATATTGATTTTCTTGTTAGGTTCAACATGTTTCAATCCTTCTTCAACCTTAACATTAATTCTCTCTATAATCTTGTGTATCATTTTATTATAACATATGTAGGTTTTGATTTGAGTGGAATAAATTATAAATATTCCTTCATCACATCTTTATTAAAATCTTCCTAATTTATCTCTTTTTCTCGTGATGTAGTATTTTCTTCCAAACACTCTGAAATACTTAAGAAAGATAGGCTTTCCATACCATAGCTCATAAGGAGTTTTGTCACTATTTACCCTTAGTTGAACTCTATCCAAGATGTATACTATTGTTTGGATTACTTTCTCTAATATCCATTAGGTAACTTGGCCTCTTTTAGCATTATTCTAGCCATCTCCTTGACTGTCCTATTCTTTCTATCAAAAACTCTATTTTGTTGTGGATTCCTTGCTATAGAGTAATGCCTTTTGATCCCATGTTTCTCACAATATTCTATGAACTCATTTTAGGTGAATTCTCTACCTTTATCAGATCTTAAGCATTTGATTTTCTATCCAATATCACTCTCTACCATGACTCTAAAGATATTGAATCTTTCAAATGCATGTGACTTGTCCTTCAAAAAGTTTACCCATGTCATTCTTGAGTAATAATCTAAAAACAACATGAAGTATCTCTCTCATTTATATCCTCTTACCTTAGTAGGACCAAAAAGTTTAGTATGAACTAATTCTGGAGGCTTTGTATTTGTATACTCCTTTATCTAAAATGTGACCCTTGTCTACTTGCCTAGTTGACATTCCTTACAAGTAGTGTTTGCAGGTTTGGTTATCTTGGGAATGTGTCTAAAAAACTTAATTGAGCTCACTTTGAATAGGTTATCAAAGTTTACATGACCCATTCTTCTATACCATAACCAACTCTCAATAATATTTCCTATTAGACAGTTATTACCATTCACTTTAATAGGATTTTGGATATTGATTTTTGTCCTTTTCCCTTCTATAACTAGTCTTTTATATCTCTTTAAATTGCATCCTTATAAATCAAAAGTGATCTCATATCCATTGTCACATATTTGGCTAACACTTAGCAGATTATGCTCCCATCCTTCAACATAAAGGACATCATCTATAGGTATTTTTCCATCTATGTTCAAAGTTCCTTTACCTTTGATATTTACTATTGTGCTATCTCCCAAGTTTATATATCCTTCCTTACATTTCTTCAAATTTTTGAACTTGCTCTTATCACCAGTCATATGTTTTGATCAACCATTATCTATCACCCACAAATTCTTCTTCTTGGCATGGAGTGTAGTTTGAGCAATCATAGATTGATTTTTCACTCTCCACACATCCTTGGGTTTCTTATTTGGCTTCTTTTTAGAAACTTGTGAAACTTTTTTCATATTGGGAGGCATACCTTTCTTTACACTATGTAATTTTGATCTTACAAATCTAGTTCTACATTTTTTAGCTATGTCACCAAAGTTATTACAGTTATAACATATTACATTTGTATCTAACAAAGGAGCAAATAATTTTTTACTCACAATTTTTTTTCTCCTTTTAGGTACAACTCTATAATCAATATCCCTATGACCAAACTAATTAAATGTATATCAATAACCATAAAATTTTGAGGAATACCTGGTCATATCATTTCTTAGTGTAGTATGGGGAACTCTTTTAAACTTTGGGTTCTTTAAGTATCTCACTTTTATGTATCCATCTACATCAACTAACTTTGTATTCTTCTTTACTTTAGTGTTATTTTCTCATTTAGCTTTATTCACATCAAATATGTTTGAGCATAACATTATATCCTTTCATTAGTTCTCTTTATTTGCTCATGATCCTTCTCTGCTTTGAAGTTATCATATAGGTTAGCAAATGTACTAGTTGTGCAACATTTTCCTTTTTCATATCCAATACTTGATTTCTCTTTTTAAGGCTTTTGAGAGTTGATCAATTCATCAAGAATGTTTTATCCTCATATCAACTTTAGAATTTTATCTAGTTTTCATTTATATTTCTCAAGCTCTATTCTCAAAGACACTATTTTTATTTCTAGCTTCATGCACTCATCAGACATAGTTTGTAGTTGAAATTTGATTGCATCTTCTATTCTTTTATCCTCTTCAACTTGTGTCTTTAGGCTCACTATCATCTGATCAGATTTCTCAAGAATTTTAGACATTTTATCAATATACTTTTGTCTAAGATTCTTCTATTTTGAGCTTTCTTTTCTCAGCTTATTAATTTCCTCTAAATCATAGATGAGCTCACATTATAGGTCCACTTCTCCTTATTATTATTCATCTAAGACTTCAATTTCTTCTTGATCCATATAATTTGATTATATTATCATGAATAGGACTTCCTTTTCCTTAGCCAAAAAATCATAGTCATGATCATCATTAGAACTATCACTATCATCCATTGAATCATTATCTTCTTTTGTGTATAGAATTTTATTATTTTTGAATAATTTATTCTTCTTAAGATAGTAGGGTTTCACATTTTTATTAATCTTTACTTTCTCAAACTTATCTTTTTTATTGTGATGGCATTTAGCACAAAAATGTCTTACTTTACCATAGTTAAAGTATTTAAAGGGTAACTTACCTCCATACTTTCCTAGTCCTCTCTTTAATCTTCTAAAAAAGTTAGCTTCTTCTTCATTAGTCTGCTTAGATCCACATGTAGGTTATTATACCTTAATTGGTTTGGATGCTTTGAATCTATCTTCTCTCTTGAAGGTATCTATCTCTCCCATTTTAATCTCATATGTTGTGAAGGTTCCATGCATCTCATCAATAGTGAGTTTATCTAGATCTCTTACTTCCTCTATTCCATAGGTTTTAGAATCATACCTTGATGGAAAATATCTTAAGACCTTTTTGAAAATGATTGATTCTCTCATTTATTCTCCAAGGCTTTTGATTGCATTGAGTATTTCATCTAACCTAAGGAAGTAGTTTGAAATCTTCTATTTTTCATTAATTTTAAAGCTTTCAAACTTACCTTTAAATGTTTTTAGTTTGGCCTGATTTACCTTTTCATCTCCTACATATATGATATATAATTTATTCCATATGTATTGTGCATTATGACAATGCATCACTTTGACAAACTCTGAGTTAGACAATCCATAAAGGATAACATTATTTACCTTAGCATTTCTCTCATATGCTTTCTTGGAAAATTAATCAAAAGGAGTTGTAGTAGGGGCTATATATCCATTTACCACAAAAATCCATACATCAAAACCTAATGAGGATAAATAATCTACCATTATTATGCTTTAAAATACATAATTTGATCCATCAAAAAGAGGTGATTTGTTTGATGAATGTCCTTCTTGACTAGCCATTTGTGTTCACCAGTCCAAGATCTACTCAAGATAATTAAGCTTCTTTTAAGGAACTTGGATCTGATACCAATTGTTGAAACACAACTAGATAATGAGAGGGGGTGAATCAGTGTATCAGCTAAAACTAGTCCTTTAAATAATGTTTAAGTAGATTACAAGATATATATATATATATATATATGTATATATATATATATATATAAAATAAAATATGCAGAGATCACACACACACACACACACCCACCCACCTACACACACACACACACACACACACACACACACACATGACACAAGATGTATATGTGGAAAACACATTGGGAAAAATCATGGTCAGAATAGTTGGTAGAATGTGCTATTGTAATCCAACCTCATAGTCAAAATCTCACTAGTTACACATTGAAGGGTACCAACCCTAAGGAGACACTGATACCCTAATTTAAGATCTTTAGCTCTAAAGAAGTACCTACTCCCTAATATAAGTACCCACTCAACTTATCTAATGGAACCAACCTATTAGATCTATAATGGACATAAAACTACAAATAATAATGTTGATTTTAAAATAATCAAATCCTTTTTTCTCTATTAGAGGTCTGATAAAAAACTATACATGTTTTGCACTTCATCTCTCTTCTCTTCTCTACCCCTCTGGTTCTATGTCTCTATATATATCTATTTAACACACTTCATTAAAAAATTTATCTCTACCTCTCTCTATTCAACTTTGCTTAATAGAAATAGCAATAGTTATAGCAACATTTTCCTATGTCTTAGATGTCATATATATAAATAATTGATCTAAGGTTCTATATATTTGTTGTGTTCACACTTGTTTACCAATGCATTACACTTTATTCTACACTCAGTTCATTATCTCTTGAATTGTAAGTTTCCCATGTCTCAAATTCATGCATTAACACTATGATTCATAGTCTCATTACTATCTATAGCATTTTATGGACTCTAATTTTGATGCACATACACATTTACATAGTTTTGATCAGTTACATTGATCAATCTCATTTTTGTGTCATGATTCATCGCTTACTTGCATGTTCCTACATGTTCTTACATCTAATGGTTAGACTAAACATATCTTTGAATATAAAACATTGATATTACACTTGGTTCCATGATCTAATGGTCTTTATTCAAATGGTTCAACTTTAAAATGCATCCATTCTATTGATCTATGATAGGCTCATGTTCTCTGTTAGATCCTTATATGATTTCAATTTTTAGTTTTTTCAACTTTAAAATTCATCCATTGACCTTCCTTATCTGAGCTTATATGTGCCATTGGATATATAAATATTCATGATCTTTAATTATATCTAGACATTAAATATTGATCTCTTTATCCCATCTCATCACATCCTACATCTTTGGATCACTTTCACTCTATCAATATTCTCAAACATTCTTGATCTTTAACTCACAACTATGTTCATAAAGCTCAATCACATTATTCCATCTAAGTCCACTCACTCTATTTTATCTCCTTTGCATGATCATATGCTCACCATCTAATCTTCTGATAAGCCTAATCTTTATTTCCACTTAACTCTTAAGAATGTGACACTTGGTATTATCATGTACACTCTACACATTATTGTTAGTTTATGCTATTGATACAATTGGTGATATTGTTTTGATATTTTAATTATTGACTTTAAACCACTCCATTGATTTACTATGCAAGATCCATGATTATAATACTTGTCACTAGTGTGTTTACTTGGAGGTCCTATTGATAGTTTAACTTTACTATGCTTCATTGGATCTTCTTCATATGATTAAATGATATTTTTTGATCAAGTTGAGATAAATATAAAATATAAGACTTAGGAAATATTAAGTCCTTTGATCACTACTCAAGTCGGTGATTTATAGGTTAAACGGGCCAGTTTTACAATGACATAAAAGGCTTATGTTATAACTTAAGCTACCGTGTCTAGGATATATCCAGTCAACATCAAAATAGAAAAATCATGTTGAATTCCATGACTTAAACCCTTAGGGTTTAACTAGTAAACCCTACTTTTCCAAGATCAAATATAATTCAATTATGATCTCATTCCTTCTCATTTGAACTTGTGGATCATGTGTCTAAAATACTCATGATAAACCCATAATAGATCCTCTATATATTTCTTTTGTAAATGCCCATAAATGGTCTTTGTAAAAGAATGACAAATTTTCAAGACCTTGTGCATATTTTACTAAGTATGGAAACCATTTTAATATGTTCAGAAGACTAAATTTTCACCTACATAACTCTTATTATGCTTACTCACATGACCTACAACTTAGTAGATAAAATCCTCTTACATATGGGATCCATCCCATCCATATATCTAATTGATCTTGAAGCCTTCATATGTGAAAGATATGGCATCATCAAAGTGCCTACTTAGCTTTATCAGATAACCTAAAAATCTGACTAAGTGTTGGAAAACACTGTCAAAATACCTAGGAGCCCAAATTTTCTCAAGCATATATTTTATCATGTTACATTACATGAGCTAAGATTTAGCACGTAGAAACTAGGCACAAAAATAAAAAAAACACATATAATCATTTTGTCCTCATACCTCCATATGTGTGAAAATTGACCTCATCAATATTCTTACTTGGCTCTATTAATCCCTTTTACAAATTTGGCTAAGTATAGAAACCTAGTGAATTATGTCCAAGTAGCTAACTTTGCATCCTCATAACTTCAATTGTGCTTCATCACATGTATTCAAATATGGCACATAACAACTAGGGAATAATTTTATGACAAACATGTGACCAACTCCCCCATAATCCTTCACACATGGAAATGGTGATTTTAAAAAAAATCCTTAGATTTTCCTATCATAGACCCAAAATGTTTAGATTATCAATATGAAGAACCAGATGGATTTCAATCATGCACATAAGCACTCCATTCATCCTTGACCTCTTATAGGATCATTTTCATATGTTATAATCACCATATTTAATCTTGAACATCAATGGCATGCTTAGATGGCCCTTTTGACATCACTAATAATCATATTTCCAACACATTTAGCCATATTTAGGTATATAAGTTTTTACCAAAAGGCAATGTACCCCTCAACAATAATATTTCACATCTAAAATAGTTAAGGGTTACTTTCTTCTTTCCAAATATAAAAATTTATTATATCACTTAATTTAACTAATTCTCATAATATGCAACCTTTAATATGAAATCAAACTCAAAATTATACGTATTTCAACAATGTGATTAACTAAACTTTAAGAGATGAGAACCAATAAACAAAGGAATTGATTAATATCAACACAAATACCTATGTATGTAGTCTCAAAAAACCCAAGTATGCAAGCAAGATTTTATTTATTCTTTCCATATATGCATGGCATCCAAATCATCTAAAGTTATTCATATATATTACATATATTATACAAGATGAAACATTTATGAGTTCTCTATAATCCATAAATAATTTTAAACCCAACTAAGAAAGGTTCCATGTACTCATGTTATACAAAGTGTATATTCCATGTGTATAAAAGAACCATACACACACACACACACACACACACACACACACACACACACACACACACACACACACACACACACACACACACACACACACACACACACACACACACACACACACACACACACACACACACACACACACACACACACACATTAAAGGAATTAATTAGATAACCCCTCAATAACTATCATTTCAAGTTAATATTTCAACCAGTTAACAATTCGGTCCAGCATACTCAAGTATGCTTAAGACACCAACCAGGTAATCTATTTGCCTTCAAAAGTATCTACTCAATTTACCATAATAATACATATTAAGATTATATATATATATATATATATATATATATATATAAAATCTCCATAAGGATGAATAAGTAATAAATTCCACACTATAAAATGCACAACATCATCTACCATATATTCCATATTGATAATAATAAGGTGATACACTAACATAACATTAGTAATTGATAATTAATTATCAATCCAAGGGTACAACACAAGTGTATATAAATGATCAAATTCATAAATTGAAAGTAAACTTCCACATATTACTTCATGTTTAGCATTATAGCTTTTATTCCTTATTCTTGAAGGATCCTTATCCAAACACTGGGTTAACATGCCAAAATGCCAAGTGTAACTAATTTAATATCAATATGAAAATGGATTTATTTATACATCTAATATTCATGATATGTAAAATCACTATAACATATATGATAATAAAGGAATAAATAATGTATAATAAAATATTACCAATTACATCACACCTATTTGCATGGTCATCTAGGAATGGAGCAGCAAGAAACTAAATCCGACAAACCCTCCCAACCATCCCTATGAGCCCAACCATAGGTGGCCCTTACTACCCCAACCATAATCTAGATGGTGGTTTTGGAAAAGAGGGTCAAGGAGGGAGTTATGAGTAAGTTGATTTATGAACCAATGGGCATCTCAACAAAACCACATAACATAATGAAAGACAAACAAACACTATTCTAAGGTGAGATGGAAATAGCCAATTCATCATAAATATAAATCAAAAGTGGGGATAAATAATTGTAGGTTATTTAAGGATATACTAATGTATTATTTTTGTTTTATATCTATTCTAAAAAAACCAAATTGGATCCTCTCCAAGTATGGAGTCAAGCTAAGTTATCCTAGCTATAAATTTATAACCCAAACATATAAGCATACCAATTAATGCTTGGTTATTTAGGTTTGGTCTAGGAATGGTGACCCAATAAGAGTATAATTTAATCAATTATATAATAACATAGAATTCATAACATATAACTTAATATTTGTATACAACGAACCATAATCCAAAAATTAAATTAAAAAAGCATGATAACTAGTCAACCCATTAGTTTGACCCAACCATAAAAAATTCTTAGGATCATTCAATAATTTTAATAATCATTCAAAACACTAACTAATTATAAATCCAAAATCAATTTAGCAATTCAAAACAATCCATAAATTATAGTAGTGATTACAACAAGCATATAAATAATAAATCAATTTTGAACCAATAATCAATATAGGGGATTTAAGGGATAATCATGAGGTCTCACAACCTTGTAAGATCCCTAAATATTAAAATTAGGTCAATATACTTAAGGAACAATAAACCTTTTAAATGGTTTTAATTTAAAATTGAAAACCCTCATTATAGAATGATGATTACAGTAGGGCTTGGCCCTTATTCCCACCACTCAGCCATACATAAAGCATACAACACTAGATATTAAGACACAATAGAATTTAACCATTCAAAATGACACACAAAAGGTTTCAATCAAAACTAATTATAGGTAATTTTAACCAAGTTAAGCTTATTCAAGGTACCGCAATTAATTAATTTGTTGAGAGGAAAAAGCCAGTCAAACTTGAGTTTATCACAATGAATTCAACATAAATCAAATTTACATGAATTTATCACCAATAAATGTGCATCCATATGATAAAAATTATGCCATTCAATACCATTGCATGCCCAATCTAATTAAAATCCTAGGAAAACATAATAATGTCCAAAGACTCATTATTCACCAAACAAACTTTGCTCCTTCAACAATTTAAAACCTAAATCAATTTTCCACATTGGAAGAATAAATAAATATATCAACAATAGTATTCTACCCATATAATTGAATAAAACCCCAAATTGGACATTCAAAAATGGAAAAAAAATATATAATAACAACTAATCACAATTTTCCTTAAAGATTAAAGATAATCCCAAAATCTATTTTCCATACTCTAACTCATGAAACAAATTATTTACATATATAACCCAAAGGAACATGGTACGATGACCAAAAACACAACCATAGGTTGAATAAACTATAAAAAGAAACATAGCAACCTAAATCACACAAAACCAAAGTATAAGGATGATAGAAATATTAAATCCATCATTGATATCAATCAATAACATAAATAAACACAGCCAATTTCATATTTATGGCATTTCTCACAAGACCAAGGTTTCATCAACTCATAATCACTCAACCAAATTTTTAACATAGTAGGTTCAATAATGTGAAGTCATGGCAGTTACATAATAAAATGAAAATACATAGCCAAATAAAGCATTTACTAGACCCAAAATCTAAATAAAACAACATATATGAAATTGGTTTACATATTCATCCCATTTTTGGAAGTTTATATGCAAAATTGGATAATTTCAAAACTTATTATTCGCTCCAAGGAAGGAGAACCAATTTATAGTTAGAAATTGACTTACTTGATGGAATGTAGGGTTGGAATAATTTAAATAATGAAATAAAATGGTCTACAACTATGCCTTCCTTTCTAACAATGAGAATTAACCTCAGATATAGAATCTCCACCAAGGTAAAACACCCCTTAAAAAATAAAACCCCTCTGTGTATCCTCTTCTTCCCTTCTCCCTCCATTCTTCTCTCCTTACTCCCTACACATACCTTCTACCTAACCCTTTTGAATTTTTATATCTCCATATCCACTCGCTATACTAACCATTTAGTGTGGAGAGAGATAACTCTCTCAATTCCATCAATCAACTCCCCATGTAACCCCACACTACCAAACTCAAAAGGCAACAGTCATTAACAACCTCCTAGAAGCTCAAGCCAATAAGTAAAAAGATAACAAGAGTAAATAATAAAATTAAATAATATAAATTAAAATAATAGAATTAGATATTTTTAAAAATTATATTAAATGTTTAAATGTCACAATGACCCATTAATCAGGCCACCAACCATTATCAAGTCATGAAGGTGATAAATCATTTAGGAGGGAGCGTGATGGGGAGGGGGTAGGTATAGGTAAGTCTCTTTGGGATATTGAGTATTATCAAGGGTAATTTTAATAAAGGTTAGGTGGTGAGGATTTCATAGAGGAGAGGGAAAAGAAGAAGTCCAAGTAGATGGATTCAACACCAAGTAAACATGCAAGAATCAACAATAACATAAGAAGACACAAAAAGAAAAAAGTGATAAGGCATAAATTAAAATATGACTCCAAAATGAATAGTATGACTATCCAATGGAAAAAAACTAACCAAAAATACAAGGGTTATTTTTAGAACTCATTTGACTACTCAGAATCACTCTGCTACCCCAAATGTCTAATCAAATCAACACCTAAAACCACTGAGTATATACATCAGTAGTATCTAATCAAAAATAAATAAATGATATAGCACTAATGAACTAAAATCAAATATCAATTACATAAATTAATCCATACATCATCAAGTGTAGAATTTAAAACATGATATATACATCAACTTGTAGTCAAATATCACAGCATCACAATCTAACAATATGATCTAGCTAAGTAAGGGAGTGCAAAAATCAATTATACATATGTTATATCAATGTTTAAATAATAATGTAAAGGTATACAAGGGTAGGGTCATAACATTCTCCCCATCTTAGAGAGGAGCCATCTCAATGACCATATCAACAACCAAGCACCTAGTTATCCTTGGGGATTTAGTCACTCTCTTTACAAAGGTTACACTATTCAACCATCAGTGGATGAGATTTTATCAAGGGAAACTAAATTTTATATTTACTAAAATATATGAAGTAACTTTAATTCCCACATGCAATTGCATAACTTAACCATAAGACTAATTAGAGAAACCATTACTTTACATATTAGTAAAGCAAGAGGATGCAATACACCATCCAGGTAAGATACATTATTACCTCTATCATAAATCATAATTATAGCCATGTATTTTATTTATTCAAGCCATAATAAAAGTCTTATTAGCTCATAGATCATTATATCATTAGATGCTTCATACCCATACCTCAACTCAGGGTAGAACTCCATGTTTATGATGCATAGGTCATTTATTAACAACCAAAAATAGATAATTATATCCATGGTAAAAGGTCTAATAGTTACAAATATATTCTTATTTAGTATACACCAATGGTATACCACCATTTAACATATTTATAAAGAGATTATTTAAAATATATCCACCCGTATAGGCATGACTTTTTAAGTGATTATGGCAGAACAACATTACCAACCATTGAAAGGAATTTTTGATGTCTCAATAAATGCCAACAAAAAAGGTTCTTCTACCTTTGAAGCACACATTTTTTAGTTGTTAGCTTGTATAAGATAGGTATATTTAACATTCCCAAGAATATAGATCAAAAATTAGAATAGAGAACTAGTCACCAGTTAGACATCCCTCTTATTAAGAGGAAAACACACCATAAAAAATATATAATTTTTATGACAATAGTTGAAAATTATACAATCCCATCAAGATTTAAATAGATTTCCAACATGAAATAGTGTATTTACCAACACATATTATGCCTTATGAATAATTTAATTATCATTCATCATATAATGCTACCATATGATAGTAACTCATTTTGAATAGTTACTTCCAAACCAACAATTACCATTCATGGGATAGTGCAACATCCCACACTATCCACATAGAACAATGAGAGAAGCCATTTGAGTAATTTACATGCAACCCAAAGGTTTACCACATGCTTTCCACCAATTTTGTGAGTTCACATGATGATTATAGGGATCACAATCCCACCATCTTACTACACTTACTTCATGGAAATAAATAGAAAATAGAAGGGTACCCAAGATTACAAAATCTACCTGATCAAGATTTATAATGTTCATTTCGAACATAAAACCATCATACTTTATAGTCATGCATAAAACAATACATAAATATTTTGATCTAAAAATATATATGTATTAGGTATAACAAGGTAATACCTTGATCATAGCATGTTTTCATGCACATGCTAACACATGCATGTATTCTATCAAGTACCTCCTTGCTAATTTGCATAATCATCCACATTGCAAGACTAGTTGGTACTTCACAAGGTTATACAATAAAATTCCACATAGGTTATTTAACAACCTCTAAGAGGCAGCTAAATGAACACTTGATCATAATGTGACCATTATGCATGAAGGTATAATGGCCAATATGTGGCTCTCATGGTGCACACTTTGAATGAATCAATTGGTTGCCTCATTTAAAGGGGAGGAGTGGATTTTTAGCCTATGAGATATTACACTCCCTAGCGCATACCTAGTCAAAACCATTAAAGAAATAGTGTTTCTTTACCCTTAACCACATACTTACATCAATGTTCATAGCTAAAGTAGTTATGTGGGGTTAAAAAATACATCACATCACTATACCTTGGTAGCCTAAATAAGATATTTGGCTTCTAAAAATGGAGTTATACAACACAACTGCTTAGATTCACAATTTATAGTTTAATAACACAAAATCACATGTATAACACAACTAGAATACATTGATAACCAAATTGATATAATAAAAAGTCCACACATTTCAAGAGGTTAATCAATTTTTGCACATTATAGAGCTTATGCAATAAAAATATAATAATGTACATGAATGAAGGAGCTACTTGAGATAAGTATACATTCAAGTGTAGGTAACTATGCCAAGGTATTTTTCACATTAAAATAGTCAAATATATAAGGTAGTGAAGTACAAGGGTCCATGAATTTCCATTGGTCTACTTGATGTCAGATGACATCCAAAAGACATCTGATACACATCAAATGATATCACAAGATCAATCCTAGGGATCTTAGATTACTATCACCTTCTTTTAACTAAGGTTGTGTTTCAACAAGACCTATCTATCTCCATGAGTTTCTAAAATTTTACCAATAATATTCACACATCATAGATTGATGGCTCATGCTACACAATACAATAAGAGATCCCAAAAACTCTTAATTTACTCATGCAAGTAAATAAAACTCACCCACCAAGTCTTCTAACCTTGAGCCACACCCTTGGACCTCCCAAGATATCATACCTCAACCTCATTGGATGTCTTGCTTATGTAAACTATTGATGGACATCAAGGCATTAACTTAAGATTACAACAACAAGATTATATCATAATTTAACCAATTGAATTAATCCAATCATGTCAAAGGTTGAATGGTGATGCTTGATTTAATGCAACATAGATTTGGTAAAGGGTGAGCTTAGCCAAGGCTCAAAGTTAATATGAAATCACTATTGTGGAAATTATAATTTCCCACAATCAGTAAGTTTAATTAGAACTTGTAATAAACATCCTTATAGGTGGCACGATGTAGTTAAGTTTGAATAGGCATCCCCATGGATGTATAACTCAGCCAGGATTAGTCAAACATCCTTATAGAACCAAGAATATCCATGATTAAAATATATCTCATAGACATAAAATATATCTATGATTGAAATATACATACCAAAACTAGTTACTTCAGCCCTTTCTTGGAGTTACAAAGCCACTTGCTTCACCAATTTTAACTCAAAAGAGGCCAATAAGATCAATCCTAACTTATCTAAAATTCATAAGTCTTTAGCACCACACAAATTTATCTATTTATAGGATGCATAAAAAGTACTACTCAGCCAACCCGATAACATATTAAATAATAAAACCTCCTTAATTTGCTTAAAAGTCCATTACCTTGGATGATCCAATGCCTCCCAAGTATTTTCATCATAATAAAATTGTTTTAATGTTTCCCCCAGTCACATATGGTGACACCTAGGCTAAGCCATAGTCTATGGTTGTTTACCATAATTGTTTTCCAATGTCATTGTGTGATACTTTCTACATAACAATCTTATTATAATTAGAAAAAGAGGTGGGTTAGCCTTGTTATCCATAAACAAATCACCCCATGTGGATGTTATCACTCCAATAAAATCATCCACCTATAATGACATACTAAATGTAAAAAAATATAGAATTTAAGTTCTTTCAATTAAAAAATATAGGATATTTAGATCTTTGCATGGAATGTCCAGTGGTTTCTATCCAAGAACGAATGTTGGCTATCACACCCATGCAATTGAATAGGTTACCAATAGCTCAAGGAGATAATTTTATGAGAAGAGATCTCAAGTTTTACTTACTTGACCAAGTAATTAAGCCCTTTTTTCACCCTATTATTCCTTCTAGGTTTAGGTTGAACCCTCAGTCTTCCCTAGGTCACAATGTTCGAAGTATCTAAGGAAGGCTTGCCCATACAAGCTGATTATATATATCAAACATCATTCCCCTGATTCTAAGAATGAATCTTGTATTTCCTAAATCCCATTGACTCACTCATATAATTCAATGGTTGATAGGTGAGACTTTCCCTGACATAACTAGATTCAAGAAGGGTTAACCCCAACAAAGACTAGGGGTGATAACAACTGACATAAGAGAAAATTTATATTCCTTGGAATCATTCCTTTTGAGAGTTATATGAAACTATATAGTAGAAATCATTTAAAACACACCACGTTAACATTTAGACTAAAAATATTAGTGCCTTATTAATTACTTCATAATTCTACCTGATTGGGATAACTCATTGGTCACCATGTAGCAACTCTACCAATCTAGAGTTCCCTAGATTAGAAACACTACTCTAATACTAGATGAAATAAACCCCCAAAAAAATTTGGAATTGCATATCATAGTACCCTTTGGATGTGTGTCATACCTAAACCTCATCTAATGAAGCAAGTGATACTTACTTAGCA
The DNA here is from genome assembly GCA_037957365.1 of Torreya grandis. Lineage (NCBI taxonomy): Eukaryota > Viridiplantae > Streptophyta > Pinopsida > Cupressales > Taxaceae > Torreya > Torreya grandis. The sequence continues at coordinate 1,390,742 of JARHVA010003230.1, forward strand.
TACTTACATATGTGCAACCATATACAAAGGAGGAAAACATAATAATTAGTTAGGGGTAATTACCTATAAAATATGTTGTGGGTAAATAGGTTTCCATAAGGGTGTATATGGGGTTAGGGAATTATTGATGTATACATACATGGATAGGTCCTAAGAACGATATGAGGTACTCATTATTATACATAGGATCATTTATAGGTTCTTATACCTCACTAAGTATCTAAATCCCCTCAGTGGGTTTTAGTTATATTAATGGGTGGTCAAGGGGTCATTCTAGACTAATCAGATAAGGTCATCCTTGAAACACCCAATGCCATCATTGGGCCATAAAAATTACATAGATATGGGAACCAAAATAATGTTTTCTTAATTAATAACTAGGTATAATATCATGCATGTTAAACATACATAACAACCAAATATCAATTTGAGAACATTTGAATTAGGTTAAGTCTCTTTAAGCATCCAACATAAATTGTCATTTGTATAAAAGAGATTACAATCTTGATGGCAATCAAAGCAAAATACCAAAGGCAATTACTAAAGTGATACTAATTAAGGCTATCCATTTCTCATGGCTTAGAGTCACTACATCATTTCTAGCATATTAGTTTTAAACTCACACATCATTTGATAAATCATCATGAATGCCACTACCTAATTAAATGATTAGTGTTACCATAATGATCAAATTTGTTATCTAGTAGGTGAAATATTGTGGCATCCAATCATTGAATCAATATAAACAATTAAATATTGGAAAATAGACAATGCAATATAATTAATAGGGGAAATCAATACAACTAAGGTAAATTTTGGCCAATCTATATTCTCATAACATAGATTATTCAAACACCCATTGCTTTAAGTAAAGGAAGCACATTTAGCCAAGTCAACTTCCACGCGCACTTTAGCATTTCCAGCCATATATGTAGTCAAAAATTTATTATGATTGATTAATATTTAAGACATTAACCTCTCCTATACTCAAGGAATTAATTTTTGGAGTATTTCAACTTCATACAGTATCATTTTAGGTATTCCAAAATGGTTGGATGATTTATTACTCATAAGAAGAAGTACAAGGTATGCATGTATACAACAAATTTCCAATTACATCCAAACATATTAGACTAGTATGTCTCTCATATACACCATTATAATTTATTCATGCATACAACAAGTTTAACACAAACTAGTTTATAAAACATATAAGCATAAAAGTCTCCACATGGTTAATTACACATACCTAAAATCCCACCAATAGCCATGTCTACTCAACAAGAAAATTCCGGCCAACAAGTGAATAAAACAATATGCATATTCATCTCATAGGAGTGATATTCACATGCAAAATTAAACCATATTTAGGTATATAAGCTTCTATCAAAATGGAATGCACCCCTCAAAAATATGATTTCACATTTTAAATAATTAAGGGTTACTTTCTTATTTCCCAACCTAACAATTTGTTCCAACCCTTAATTTAACTAATTATCATAATAGGAAACCTTCAATATGAAATCAAACTTATAATTCTACTTATTTTAGTAATGTGATTAATTTAAATTTAAGAGATGAGAACTAGTCAACAAAGGAATTGATCAATATCAACATACATACTTGTGTATGTAGTCTCACAAGTCCCAAGTATGTAAGTAATATTTTATTTACACTTTCCATATATTTAAACTTGTTAATATATATCACATACAATATAAAACATACGACATTTATGAGTTCTCTATAATCCATAAACAAATTTAAACCTAACTAATAAAGGTTCCATGTACTCATGTTATACAAAGAGTAAATTCCATCTGTATAACATAACCACAAAGCATATATATCTGTGTGTGTGTGTGTGTGTGTGTGTGTGTGTGTGTGTGTGTATGCATGTATATATACATATATATAGATATATATGTGTGTATATATATACATATGTATATATATATATATATACGTGTGTATATATATATATATATACATACATGTATACATACATACAGACATATATATATATATATATACATATATATATATACACACATATATATATATGTATATATGTATGTATATATATACATACATAAATACATACATACACACATACACATACATACATACATACATACATGCGTACATATATGTGTGTGTGTGTGTGTGTGTGTGTATGTATGTCTGTATGTATGTATGTATTTATGTATGTATATATATGTATATATATACATATGTATATACACACACACACACACATATATATATATATATATTTATATATGTATATATATACATACATATATACATATATATATGTATATATGTATGTATATATATACATATATAAATATATATATGTATATATATACATACATATATACATATATATATATATATATGTATATATGTATGTATATATATACATATATATATTTGCATAAATACATACATACATACATGCATACACACACACACACACACACACACACACACACACACACACACATGTATGTATGTATGTATTTATGTATGTATGTGTGTGTGTGTATGTATTTGAGGAATTAATTAGGTAACCCCTCAACAATTATCATATCAAGTTAATATTTTAGCTTATTAGTAATTCGGGCCAACATACTCAAGTATGCTTAAGATACCAACTAGGTAATCTATTTACCTACGTAAATCTCTACTTAATTTACCATGATTATACATATCAAGAGAATATATATAAAATATCCATAAGGCTACATAAGGAATAAATGACACACTAAAACATAAACAACGTCATCTACCATATATTACTTAATGATGATAAAAAGGTGATACACTAACACAACATTAGTAATTGATAATCAACTGTCAATCCAAGGGTAAAACCCGAGTGTATCTATATGGTCAAATTCAAAAATTGAAATTAAACTTCCACATATTACCTCACATTTAACATTATAACTTTTACTCCTTATTCCTGAAGGATCCCTATCCAAACATGGGGTTAGCATTCCAAAATGCCAAGTTTAACTAATCCAATATCAAGATGAAATTAGAGTTATAGTTGCATATACTATCCATGATATGTAAAAGCATTATAACATCAATTCTAAGAAAGGAATAAACAACATATAATTAAAATTTACCAATTATATCACATCTATCTACTTATTCATCTAAGAATGGAGAAACATAAAACTAAATTAGACAAACCCTCCCAAACATCCCTATGAGCCCAACCATCGGTGGCCCTTACCACCCCAACCATTAGCTAGATGGTGGTTTAGATAACTAGGGTCAAAGAAGGAGTTTTGAGCAAGTCAAATTCTAAACCAATGGTCATCTCAACAAAACCACATAACACAATGAAAGATAAAATAAAAACTATTCCAAGTCAAGATGGAAATAACTAGTTCATCATCGATATAAATCAAAAGTGGGGATAACTAATTGTAGGCTATCAAAGGATATAGTTATGGATTAAACAAATAAATCCATTTATACAGCTTCCAAAAAAACCAACTTGGATCCCCTCCAAGTATGTGGTCAGCCTAAGTTATCCCAACTACAAATTTATAACCCATGCATACAAGTATACTAACTAATGCTTAGTTATTTATGTTTGGTTTGGGAATGGTGACCTAATAAGATTATACTTCAATCATATAACAAAATAGAGCACATGGCATATAACTTAATAATTATATACAATGAACCACAATCAAATAATTAAGTCAAACAAGCATGATAACCAATCAACCCATTCATTTGACCCAACCATAAAACATTCCAAGCATCATTTTATAATTACAATAATCATTCAAAACACTAATCAATTATAAATCCAAAATTGATCAAACAATTCAAAATATTCCATAAATAGAAGCAATGATTCTAACAAGCATACAAACAATAAATTGATTTTGAGATAATAATAAATAGAGGGGATTTAGGGGATCATCATGAGATCTCATGACCTCATATGATCATTGAATATTAAAATTGGGTCAATATGATTAACAAAATAGTAGACCTTTTTAATGGTTTTAACTAAAAACCAAAAACCCTCATTATAAAATGATGATTATAGCAGGGCTTCACCCTTATTCCCACCACTTAGCCATACATAAATCATAAAACACTCTATTAATCCACAATGAAATTTAACCATTTGAAATGATGCAAAAATTTCTAATAAACTAATTATGTGTAAATTTAACTAAATCAAACTTATGTAAGGTACCATAAATAATCAATTCATTGAGATGAAAAAACTAGTCAAACTTGTCTTTATCACAATAAATTCAACATTAATCAAATGTATATCAATTTATCACCAATAGATTCACATCCACATGGCCAAAATCATGCCATTAAAGTCCATTACGTGTCTAGTCTAAGTAAAATACTATGCACAAATATTAAAGTCCAAAGACCCATTATTCACCAAACAAAATCAACTCCTTTAAAAATTTAAAACCCAAATCATTTTTCCACATTGGAAGAATAAATAAATATATCAAAAATAGTATTATGCCCATATGATTGAATAAGAACCCAAATTGGATATTCAAAAATGGAAAATATATATATATATATATATATATATATATATATATATATATATATATATATATATATATATATATAATAAAAATTGATCAAAATCTACCTTAAAGATTAAAGATAATCCCCATGTTGATCTTCCATACTCTAACTCATGAAATGATTTCTTTTCATATACAACCAAAAGGAATATGGTATGACAACCCATAGCATAATCATAGGTTGAATAAATTATAAAAAGAAACACAATGACTTAAATCACCCAAAACCAAAGTGGAGGGATTATCAAAATATTGAATCCATCATTGATATCAATTAGGAACATAAACATACACAACTAGTTCCATATTTACAACATTTCTCACAAGAATAGGGTTTCATCGAATCATAATCACTTGGCCAGATTTAAACATAGTAGGTTCAATAGTATGAAGTCATGGTAGCTACATAATGAAATGGGAATACATAACTAAATAAAGCATTTACCAGACTTGAAATCTAATTGAAACAATATATATGAAATTGGTTTTCATATTCATCCCCTTTTTGTGAGTTTATGTGAAAAAAGGGATGATGTCAAAACTTATTATTCATACCAAGAAGGATAATAGGCTTACAACTAAAAATTGACTTATCTGATGGAACATACGGCTGGGATAATTTACATAATGTAAGAAAATGGTCTATAACTATGTCTTTCTTTCCAATAGTGAGAATCAATCTTGTATATAGAATCCACACCAAGGTAAAACACCCTTTGAAAAATAAAACTAGAAACCCTCTATGTATCCTCTTCTTCCCTTCTCCCTCATTCTTCTCTCCTTCCTCACACATCCATTTTACCCACCATGTCTAACATTTTATTTCTGCACATCCACTCACCATACTATCCATTCAATTCACCATTAAATGTGGAGATAGAAAATATCCCTCAATTCTATTGACCAACTCCCCATGTAACCCCCACCACCAAACTCAAAAGGCAATGGTCATTAATGACCTCTCAAAATATTGAGCCAATAAAGAAAAATATAATTAGAGTAAATAATAGAAATTGAAATAATAAAATTAGATATTATTTAAAATTTTATTAACTATTTAAGAAGTCTCAGTGGATGGATTCAACACCAAAAAAACACACAGGAATCAACAATAACACAACAAGACACAAAAAATAAAAAGTGATAAGGCATTAATTAAAATATGATGTCATAATTAAAAACATGACAATATAATGACATGACACTAACCAATAATATAAGGGTATCTATCGAAACTCATCCGACTACTCAAAATCAATCTGTTACCCCAAATGTTGATTACAACATCCATCCTAGCTCATAATCAACACTTGCAACTCTTGAATATATACAGTAGTAGTATTTCAATAAAAAATAAATAAAATGATAAAGTAATAATGAAATGAAATAAAATATCAATTATATCAAGTAATCCATACATCATCAAGTGCATAATTTAAAACATGAGATATACATCAACCTGTAGTTAAATGTCATAGTGTCAGAATCTAACAATATGGTCTAGCTAAGTAAGGGAGTGAAATAATCAGCTATAAATATGTTATATCAACATTTAAATAGTCATGTGAAGGTATACAAATGTGTGGTCATAGCATAAATTATAACCATTAAATTATCTATGCCACATAGTTAAGGACAAATAAGTTTAATTTATTACAATGAATAATCAAAAGTATGGGTCCAACCAATCCTATTGAAAATTCTATAAGTAAATAAAAATTTGAATCAAAATCAATTGATAATAATAATGATAGAAAAGTAACAATTAATATAGTTTCACAACCAAATAACTGTCTTGTTCTCTTACCTCTACCAAGGAGGCAATTCTAACACTTATTAAAACATCCTCAAATGTTATTACAAAATTTAATAAACTACAAACTTATATTTATCCCTCATAAGATATATGTTGATATAATTAAGCCTCAAGTTAACATATATGACAATAATGTATATTGAAAATATAATTGATGTTCAAGGTAGTCAACTAATATATTCATAAATTTATGACATAAGAAATAAGATATTATAAATTACAATGTTATTAATCTTAATACACTAAAAATTGAGTCTCATAAAAAAACTTATAAAAATTATAATTTAAAGATATTTTGTGACCACTTTCCTAATCATGCAATGAAATAAATCACTAATAAACATGAGTTTAATATGACTTATAAGGCACATGCTCATCCAAATTATTAAAAATAAATAATTCAGGAAGAATATCCTCTAGATGGTATTATTGGCATAATTTATACTGTATAGACACATATACCTACTATTAAATTTTAGAAGCATGATATTGTTCAAGATTATTATTTTGATGAGGTATTATTTGTAGATACATACATAGATTTGAAACCTATACATAACATTGTGGTAGATAGTGGATTGAGAAAAAAAAAAATTCACCATGACACCCATCACTAGCCTTAGATATACACAAGTATATTTCATGGATATAAAAAAATATAGTTAAAGGATTAAATGGATAGAAACAAATTATTTTTTAGAGTATTGTATTACCAATCACATTGGGCCATTCTATAGTATCTAATTTATTATTATTCATACCAAGTAAAAGGGATTAGTTATAGAAAGTTCAAGGGATTTTGACATGCACAAGATCATTTGGTTGATGACAATAATGATGGGTATGTTACTAGGCAAGATTAATTTTCATATCTTTATATAGATATAGATGTTATTACTCAATCATAATATGTAACATTATACACATTGGATAGAGGACATACATTGAATAATCCATTTGATGGGATTAATTATTAGAATTATAGAACATTATTAAAACATAGATAATACAAAAAAATACATATGCATGAAAAAAAAACTATGACCTATGAATTATATATATATATATATACTCTACATGGTGTGTTTATGATTTATAATATATATAACATTATATATCTAGTTTTTGATTTAAGTGTGTTCATTGTATAAATGAGTGAGATACTAGACATACTCCTAGACCCAGGAGTTACCTTATTACACAAGGGACATGTTCTTACTATGGTAATATTTCTTATTTAAATAGGTTTACCATTATATGACTAATTATATTAATCATAATATCCTAATTTATAATAATTATACATGATTTTACATTACTCGTACTACTTATATTTATATTTCACTATATATTGTGTTTTATAGATGTGATGATGACATACATTGATTATGTAAATTAGCCTTGCTTATTCTATGAATTATTGATGTTGTTGTGTGCTACATGATGTGAATTTTAATTTTTTATTACATTGTAAGTGATTATAATTTTGTATGGCACTTGATTCTTATTTTTGTGTGTGACATTAGATTATCCATGATGTGTGTGGCATTTGGTTGTCTATTGTATGTGTCCCTTGGATTTATGTGAAATTTGAATGTCCATTGATTTTGGTTTGTTTCCATGTGTGACATTGGGTGATATGGTGTTTGCTTTATTGTGTGTCATGGCCATAATATTATGTCTAGATTTTTCTTCCTATGTGTGGTTAAATTTATTATTGTTTGTTGAGATTTTTTGTGTCATGATCCATGGCATGCACTCTTTCTATTTATTATGGTACCATGATGCATATCATTTTTATATTGTGTAGTTATTAACCATTTTATAGGTTCACTATTATGTTGACTATTCACTTAATTTATCATTGATATATCTATCTTTAAATGAAAATTGTATGCCTTAAGATACATGTTTATTACATACTCAGGTGATCTATTAAAGTATGATGACATACTCTCCACATGTTAGTATATGATTTAATCTATTCACTTCTTTTACATATAACATGATGGGTTTAAATCCTTATTTTGAGATGATTAATTTGTAAGATACAATCCTCACCTTAAAATGTGGGTATAATTAGTATCTTATATTAGATGTTGAACCTTCACAGTTATTAAATAATAGATTTTATGCATAAATTACTTCAAAATAGTATATTTTTACCATAAATAATATAGTTCTTACTCATATTATAACATGTTTGACATAGATTGGGGGCATATTTATGCTATATGTCACATATTTCATAATATAATGAGATATTAATCTCATGAAATTATTACATATATTGAAGGACTCAAATTACACATATTATTTCAATGTGGTGATATGTGTGGCATATGTTCATTTTTCCAAAAATATCATGATATGTTGGCACATGTTATATGACAAATATTATGTGTATTACTAGATGGAATTGAGATTCATTTAATTTTATATTGGTAATTAATTAAATTTATTTTAAAAATGAATATTATACTCAATAATTACTCATATTTAACCATATAATCTATTTATCACATGATTCATAAACATTATATATATTCTCAAGCACTATTCATGGATTACATGGCATTTCTCACTCATTGGAACCTTTAGTTGATTACATTAGTTAGATATAGTGATTTGTGTGGGTTTTAAGTAATGAATTAGTAACTTCTAATAATTATCTTATTCAAGTGAGGGTTGATGCATATTCAGCTCAACCCATGGTTTTACACTAACATCTTTTGGAGGCATGATCACTCCATTCTCCATTTTATATACAAGATAAGTTTATATAAGGAATTTTGGATTATATTAATTCTTTGATATTTCATTTCACAAATGTTTATTTTTGTTACTTTCATATTTTATATCATAAGAAAATATATATTTATACATGTTTCTTTGTATGTTTACATGGGAAAGGAATAAAAATTTATTAAATACTTAAACACATCTATCATGTTTATTATCAAGTATAACTTTCTATCATTTAATCTAAAAAATTAAATTATTAGTATAAAATGGGGTTAAATTTATACATTAATATTTGGTGTTAGACACTTGATATTGTGTAATTTGATCAATCTTTGACATAATTGACTTATGCTCAAATACATGACTCTTGTTTGTAATTTCACATAGCTATTTATTATTATATGCGCTTGACCATCTAAATTAGCAAAACTACTATAAAATATATTCCCAGTATCTATCAAAACATTTTAATATCATTCTACAACTATCTTTGACCTTAAGTCATTATTACTATTCTCTATACAGGTTTGCACTTCCTAGAAATTTATGTTACAACAAACCTTTTCAATTAGGTCAGACCTATCTACAAGCCCTTTAATAAATAGCTTTTGAAATTAAAATTATTCATTTTGGTTAGCTCATATTTGACATATCAATTCAAATGAAATTATGTAAAGATTCATATACATGGTAATATTAATCTTAATCCTTTTATCTATCTAGAAATCTTTTCTATATAATTTCAAAATACACCTCAAATGGAGAGAAAATAACCTAAAAAACCAAAATATGAAACCCATCAAAGTATTAATACTTGAGATAAGCCTAAATAATATTTTTAAGGTCATATCACAAGTTTTCAAGCATTTAAATCCATACATAGGGTTATATATATATATATATATATATATATATATATATATATATATAATTATAAAAGATTGCACACACTCCATAAGGTGAGAGAACTAAATTTTTCCATTCTTCAGATTACTATATACATAGGAAAAAATTAGTCATAATGGGGTGGCTAGGGGTAGATCAAAACTTATATTTCACCCTTTCAATATTTTTACAATGAAATTATAATGCATAACTAGGGTTTAAAAGAATGAAACATAAAATAATATTGTTTATGTGGATTTGCATACATCAGAACATACATGAATCTTTATCAAACATAGTCATAATGAGCGATAGTGTTGCATATCATAAAAAGTATATGGGATAGTTCCACACACTAGCATATAATACCACATATGAATTTTCCTAAGAAGTAAAAACTTGTCTAGGCTCACATAAACACTCAATTTATAGATCTAAAGTAGTCAAAAACCCTATTTCAATCATTATATCTATCCATAAACCTAAAAAATACATGAAAATATCTAATTATTGAATTCCCATAATGCTTTTCCATAAATAGTAGATTATGTTAGTCTTCTAATTACACTCAGATTTGTGTGCTTGTTATATATCTTAAACAATCTATTTTTTTTCATAATTTTATTCTACTGAGAGTTAATATTAATTTTAAAATATATTAATAAATCTCTCTATAATGGCCTCATTTTAAAATATATATCTCATTAGGCTCAAATACCCTCCATAAAATAAACCTTTTCCTTATAAAGGTATGTTCTAAGAACCATTATGGAAGTTAAACAATTTCACTTCCTCAACACATGATGTTTGAAATTCCATAGGTGACTCTATAATTTCTAATAATTAAACATTTTTCAATCATAAAATTCATATATATGTGGTTAAAATATGTACATAGGAATCCATTCCCATCATAGTGGTGGACATATTACTTAGATAGGTAGAAGTGCTCAATGAGTTATTCCATGGAGTAACTGCATAATCATAGAGATGATGTATGAAAATTTAATCATATCAATCTAGGTTTTGATATAACCATGGGATATAAGATACTTCAAGAGTGTAGGACTATGAGTATAATTTTATTTCATATAAAATTTCAAGACATGTATTCTAATCCAAATATATGTATTTGTGTAGAGAGAAGTATGCATGCAAGAAGGTGTGATAAAGTAGGTGTGTAGAGATACATTAACTTATAATAATTCATGAAAATTCAAAAAAAAATTAGACTCAATCAATTTCAAATTACTACATGTAATGTGATACATTACAAAAAAAACTTAATGGCCTTATAAGGGCTTGCACATTGCAAAAAGGTAAGCATGTGAAATTTGAGAAAAAAATAGTGTTCTGAAACCTAGAGTGTTGCATAAAAACATTAAATAATATCTTATTTTATACATATATCTTCATAAACTTCATCTAACATGATTCCTTAGGTAAATATAGACATGAAACTAGGGAAAAATAATATTAATTATTACACATGTTTTTTTTCCAATCTAATTTTTCTTGTAGATCTAAGTTCTCATGCACCAAGAATAGTATGGGGAAAAAGTATGGAAGTGGTTTGGGGAATGGTGTTGTTTAGGGTATATATATGGGTTATTTTTCACCAATTTACATATTTTTAAAAAAAATCATAAATATATTCATTAATCACCATAGTTTTTAAAATTTATCCACCAAAATTGTCTATAAATGTAAATTAATTTATTATATTCTCCAAATATTCATATAACAATAATAAATTTTCTTATTTTACCAATTATTAACATACAATATAAAAACCCTATTTTTTTACTAAAAACATTCACCTACCATTTTATATTTACAAAAATAATATATTACTTAAATTTTCCCTAGGTTGGTGAATAATGTGGGCATAAGTTGGAGAATGGATTAGGGAACATGTATGAAAATAGGACAAAGCACTATTTTGGGGGAAATGAATTAGGAATAATATTTAAAAAAAATAATGGTAAGGTAAATGGGATGGTGAAATAGATGGGAATAGGGAGGAAAATGATGTGAGCAATGGTGTGGTGACTAGGATTCTAAAATGGGCACAAAAAGGGGATGATGAGTGTAATAGTGTGTGGGTTTTGGAGAGGAAATTAATGTGGAATTATACTGGTGAATGATTTTTGAGAAGGGGTTTGGGAAGGTAATTTTATAAATATATTATAAAAATTAACAATGTGGGTAATTTAAAGGGAAGTAATGTTGTAACATGGTCTAAAGCAGTGTTTGATTAAGGAATGTTGTGTTGAACAATATGGGAAAATGGTAGATAACAATGTGGGATTGGGATGGAAAATGAATGGTGAACATTCTAAGTAACTAGTTTTAAAATGTGATGAGGAATCATATGGGGAATTTTTTTTTAATAATGAATAATGTTTTGAATGCTAAATAAATGGGGTAGTGAATCATGTTTGATATGGTACAGGTAATGGTGTGGTGAATGATGTAGGATGGGGATATTAAACAGTGTGTAATGGGAATTGGAATAGGGAATAATGTGACAAATAGGGATATGAATTGGGAATAGAGTGGGAATAAGGTGGTGAATGTTATGGTAAATGATCTCGGAGTGGGGTGCTAAGAAGTATAGAAAGAATATTAGAATGAGGAACAATGTGGGGAATGGGCATGGGATTGAGAAATAGTGAGAAAATGAGGTATAAAATAGTCTGGGAAAGACTTGTGACATGGCATGGCAATTTTTTTCAATTGGCATAAATGGTGGGAGGTTTATATTAAAATGTGATTTGAGAATGGGCTTTGAAGAAGGAACAGTGTGAGGAATGGTGTAGAGAAATAGTTTGGGAATATGAAATGAATGTGGTGTGAAAATAGTGATAAATTCCATGAGAATGGGAACTAGAATGGTGTGAAAATGATGTATCTATGGATCTACATAATATTATGGTGAATGGTTTATGACTAGGGTGGAAACAAATGTGATAATGGGGTTGGAAATGAGGTGGGGAAAATGATTTTGGGATGGGAAAAAACAAGGGATGGTGTCTAGTAGACAAAAAATAAGAACAATGTTTAAATAATAAATAATATTGTGAAAATGGTGTTAAAATGGGTGGTAAATGGTGTGGATAAAGGTATGTAAATAAGAAATAATGTGGGGAAATAGGTGTGAAAAGTTTTGGCAAATAATGTGGAGAAAGTGGTGGGAAATAATGCAAAGAATGGTGTTGGGAATATTTTGGGAATGGGATGGAAAATGAGGTGGGAAATGGTGTGAGAGAATGGTGGGGGAAATATTTTTCAAACTTGATGGATAAAATAGATGAAAATATGATGGGGAACCATGTAGGTAATAATGTGTTGATTTTTTTCACAACATGCCCTCATTCTTGCAAAATTAGGGAACCTTTTTTTTGTTTCAATCCCACTTGCACTCACATCTCATTGGTATTATATATTTAAATTTTCCTTGGTGGTTTTTATTACATTTAGTGATAAAATAGGACCCAAAACCATCACCATTATATATACCATGTTTGGGTGATATCATTTCATATAAATCACTTATCATAGTAGTAGAGTCTTGCCCCTCATTTCGCCATTGAATATCTTGCATGCTTAGTTGTTCACCCCTACATGCCTACTTTGTTTTAGGTTCATATTGAATTATGTGAATATTTTATAAATGTAAGGACCTCCATTGAGAAGATATGGTCCTTAGAAGAAACTTTCATGCTTGTCACCTTTCATAAAAGTGCCTTTTTGGCCTTCATTTCTCCAGTGTGAAGTAGCCTATTTGAAGGTGAAACGGGTTTAGTTTGGTTTAGAGATAATTCAAAAAATTAATTAATTTGAAATTATATAAATTAAAAAAATATATATTTTTAAACTAATTAAAATCTCATGGTAATATATATATATATATATATATATATATATAATTTTAAATTAAATAATTTTAAGACCCGAGTTTAAAAAATAATTTTTTGAAGATGAAAGAGCTACGTAATACTTTTTTTTAGTTTTGTTTATTTTTATTAAGTGATTTTTTAGTTTTAATTTTAATTTAATTAATTAAATTTAAATTTAAAAATTAATATTAAAATACTTTAATATTAATAAATTTATTTTAATTGATTCATTTATATTTTTATTAATTTTTATAGAAAATTAATATATTGGTCAAATTTTTAAAATTTCCATCCTTGATGTCCTATTCAACCTAGGACATTTTTGTTTGTATATTGAAAACTAGGGGTCCATTTTTTGAACCATCTATTACACTATGAAGCTAGCTCTAGAGTGGTTTGCATGGCATGATAAATTTTTAGAGAAGATTTTCCAACCAAAAACTACTTGTACTTTAATAATTAAGTTTATAAATTGAATTTTAAATAATTTGAAATTAACTTTCACTCACACATGCCAAAAAATAGCTTATTTTTATCAATTTTGTAGGTTTGAATGGAACTAAAGTGCAAAGAGATTAATTTTGAGGGGCAAAGTTTAAGTAAAGTTCAAATTAAAATTTTGGTTTTGGGGGGGTGGGGGAGTCGGGTGGAATTTCTTTCTCTCCACTGACCAAATTTATTATAAATAGCTATCCCATAGCCATTTCAAAGGGATGGTTTTTGATGATTCTAGTTGAGGAGATATATATATATATATATATATATATATATATATATATATATATACACACACACACACACACACACATTGTATTATAAAACCTATCCTCTTTTGACTTTGGCACTATTATTAAGCTATAAAAATTTAAAACTGATTATTGAATATATACCCAAACATTGTGTTATTATAATGGATATCATTATTAATCGAAGATATGAAAGTTTGTTTTCATTTGCCTACATGTGCAAATGGTGGATGTTTTGTCTCTCTTCCTATATTCTTGTTCCCTATATTCTTTCATCATTCTCATTGGTGTTTATGAATTCATTGAATAGGTGGGTGTTTGTTTTTGTGGGCACATTCATTTAAGCAAAATGATTTTAGTTACAATTCAACAGGTTTTTTATTTATTTTCCATCTTTTTTTCTCTTTTTTATTAAATTAGTTAATCTAGGGTTGGATTAGTTTCTCATCTAATATTATTTGAATGATAAATCTTTATTACAAATATTGTTTATTTCTATTTCCACATTGTTGTATGTATGAAATAAATGTTTTAAAATTATCTGCAGTTACATTACTAAAAAACTCAAAACACTAATTTATAGTAGTGGGAAAATATGCAAATGCAAGATCATAATTATTTATTAAAACATGAATTAAAACCCGTGTTGTGAATTGAAAAACTAGAAATACCTTCTAAACTATTAAAGGATAGTAAATACATTAAAACTTTGATAACTAGTAGGCCACTTGAATTGGAACCATTCATAATGACTAACTATGTAATAAAACTACACCATGACCCCATATATATAGACCTTGGGGAGAACCCTTGGGGGCCTCCTTTTAGAAGAGGCTAGATGTCATAACTAACCCAAGATCCTAGAGTTGAAAACCATGCCAAATGACAAGCCAATATATTGGTGTTAGAAGCAAGGCCAATAGATATAAATTATAAAATATAATTTAAATTGAAATTTTTAACATAAATTTTAGAGGTGTTTCCCAATATGAAATTATAGATATTAAGACTAGAAAACTAAAATATTAAACCCACTAATGGTTTTGGCCTATATTGGTGGAGGTACTTATGTATTAACATTATAAGCCCTACTCATGAATTATCTAACAAACCTAATACATTTTTACATAAATACTTACATGGTGGAATTATAATGGGATAACAACACATTTATACATTTAAGGATGCCATTTTCTAGACACAATCCTACCACATGTTCCATTACATTTTATATTAGGTTGATTACAAATGGTACCTCAACTTTCTACATGGATATATCACATTATGGGCTAAATCTAAAAATGAATCACTCAATCAAACATACCTAATAATCTCTATATCCACAACTATAAACTTTATATAGTCCATAAGGAACCCAATGAACCCATGAGAACATTAAACTTCTATTTTCATCATTTATTCAAGAGGTTAAAATACCCATTTCTTTAAATAGAAGTGATTGTTATGGAGATGTATTTGAAAAAAATGGACACCTTGAATACCATATTTATATAGAGTATTCCATCTACATTAACATATATATAATTCACCTATCAAAAATATTTCACTATTGAACAACAAAAATGCCACATGGTTATGGAACTGACTAGTTTTATTCTCTAGGACAGCTGGGTGTTTACACCCAAAATACTTCAATCTTATTACTTGTAAGTCATCCCATAGAACAATTTACATTTTATAATGAAGCATTGTTGTAGGCCTATTATCAAATGAGTCTCCTCATTATGAATGAGAACCCTATTATTTATTTTAATGCATGTAATTATGATAACTCAACATTTAATCAATACATTTTTTTACCTTAATTTCATGATTTAGCATCTTTCAATGTTGTTTCTAAACAATTCTCATTTATTATACAAAATACTCAACAAGAATTGCATTGGTTAGCCTAAGAGACCACATTATAAAGTCCACAATTTTGGGTATATGGATGTGGGAATGAGATAAGTGTTGAAGAGGCCATGTTGACTGAGAATGTTTCATTACATAGAAGATAACTAATTAAGGAAAGTATTGATGAGGATGATTCTAATGAGGAAGTTGTAACAGTCATTTTAAGTGAGTTCAAGGCTCAAATTAGAGTATCAAGGAATTTACTACATAATAAAACAAATTAGAAATCTCTTTATATCAGTTAGAAGAATAATTGGAGAACCTAAATGAAGAGGATGCATGTTATGCATCTAAAACACTTGTGTCATATATTTTGTGGGATGATTTAGGTAGATCAAAAACTTGGTTGTACTAGTTAGGATCTCATATCATCATTGTAGATGGATGGAATAATAAAATAATGTTGAAATAGTTTTTCCACATGAAGAGGGTGAAATAAATGAGCTTAAAATGGAAGCTATCTCCCCTCTAGACAACCCTATCTTTGATCTGATTGACATGGACTTGTATGGTGTAGTCATGAGAGTCCTATCAATTATGGAAAAACTCTTGTACATTATAGTGGATAAGTGGAGTGAGGATAAACATCCACACACTTGAAGTGTTAGATAATTAGGAGCATCTTGAAGGTGGTAATTTCATTCTCCTCTTAGTGGTGGAGGCCATCAAAATAGAAATGAGTGATCATAAGTATGGTTGCCCAAAAATGAATAAATGAGACTGGTGGGAGTCAAATATGAAGATGCCTTGATCCACTATAACTCTCTACATACATCAGCCATTGATGATATAAATAATAAGTCCTTGACATGGGAAGAATAGAGCCTATGCCTTCTAGATGATGGAAATGATAATAACAATGTTCCCAAAAAAATCATATCAGAAAAAAGAGAAGCCAAAAATAGATTCAATGATTAGTTTCCATGAATAACATATCTCTACCAAGTTTTGTATGCAAATCTCTCTAGTATTTTATGATACCCATCCTTATCCCTCACCATAACTCACTATTTTGGTAGGGGTATTTCTCAAACTTTATCCCAATTAGTTTTTGTGAATTACGTGTAAATTCATTGATAATTTAAAAATGGAAGATGGCTTAATTTGAGTTAAGATAGTTTAAACAAGATTCTATGAGATACAATTCATGAACAAAAAGGGAAACATCACCACCTATACTAATTTCCATTTGGTACAATCCCTACCAACCTTCTCAAAATCTTGAATGTGAATACATTTCATCTCAAGTGTCTAAATAGTGAGGATGTCATATGCCTTATCCATGGGCGATTCCTCAAAATTTTACTTCTAGGCATGAATTATCATATAAATCTCATGTAAATAACTTATCTTTTATTTCTTGATTTTCTTTCCTAAATTATTTTTTTATTTCTTGCTTTCATTATCGGTCCAACATCATTTTTGTTTCTTTTTTATTTATCCTATCTATTTTTCCTTTAGGTTCCCTGTTGTTCAAAGAATGATGAGTGAATTATTTTTACGTATCATAAAATATGTTCTAGTACATATGTGCTCTAAGTAGTTTTTATGTTAAGATTCTATTTTCTTATTTGGTTTCAAAATCTAGAGATGTTGTGTGTGATTTGGATTTGTTCACATTTGGGTAAGTTTGGGTAAAATATTTAGTCAATTAATATATTATTAAAACCAATCACAAAAGTCACATCTTAAATGATTTATAGGTTTAATTGGATGAACTTTTGTGATTAAGATCTAGGGTGAAAAACCTATATTTCTGCCTTTCATTTTCCTTAGTGGTTTTGAACCTAGAATAGAGATAATAAATAAATAAAGAAAAAGAAAAAGAACCAATAAAAGAAAATAAATTTTTATAAAACTCAAATTTTTGGTGATTCAATAAACTATGCCACGTCTATAAAAACCTAGCTAGTAGTAGAAAAAGGCCTTGAGTGGGATTAGAGACAACACTATCAGGACTATGAATGTCTAGCTAGTAGTGGATCAATGTTCATGCAAGCATTCTCAAGATATGATTTAATAGATTGATGATGGGATTCATAGTATTTAGTCATTGTGGGTTATAATAAGTGGCGATTAACTAATTTTCAAACATCAATTCAATGGTGATTTATTATTTAGCCTCTTAATCATTCTTGTGTTCCCCTCTCTTAAATCTATTCATGATTTGCACTTAATCTCAGCCAGATATTTTAAATTCATAGATTCATTTATTTTATTATAAATTATTTATGATTATTTTCAAGTAGAGTCACTATTTTTATTTATTACACAATGCATCCTTATTCTTACACAATCAAGGAACCTATTTTATCTTTTTATTTCACTCTCTCTTGTACTCACATCTTTTTGGTCTAATTTTTCTCAAGTTTTATTGATAGGTAATCTTGGTTTGCATGATAAACCATGATATTAAATTATCACCATATGATATACCACATACATGCAATAAAATTTCATATAAATCACTTAGCATAGTGATACATTCTTTCCCCCTAATTTACCTTCGAATTTCTTGCTTGTTCAATTGCTCACCCATTTATGCCTACATTGTTTTGGGTTTGTATGAACTTATGTGCATATTTGAGCTTTATAATCACGTCCATTAAGAATACTCAATCCATGTGAGAAAATTTCATGCTTGGCACCTTTCCTGGAAGTGCCTTCTTAGCCTTCATTTCTCCAAGATGAAGTGGCCTCTTTCATGTGAAATGGGTTTGGTCTATTTTAGAAATCATTCAAAAAATAAATTTATTTGAAAATATCTAAATTTATTTTTTATTTTTTTGAAAACAATTAAAATTTCATAGAAAACAAATCTATTTAAAATCACATTTTAAATTAAATAATTTTAAGGCTCAACTTTTTAAAAAAATGTTTATGAAAATGCAAGAGCTACATAGTAATATATATATATATATATATATATATATATATATATATATATATATATATATATATATATATATATATATATATATATATATATATATATATATATATATATATATATATATATATATATATATATAAGTGCAAGGGTAGGGGGAGGAATGAAATTCTTTAATTTTTTTATTTTTTTGTGAATGATTGAAAATATTTTAATAAAGTATTTCATTTTTTGGGTTTTGGGATTAATCGATCGATGGTCACCATGTATCTTACGGACCATGTGATGACTATCCCATGTGACACATCGGCCATAGGACAAGCATCCCCTAACCCATGAGATACATGGTGGTTGTGGGTGGAAACTCCCCCATATATTTGTATTATATGCATGGTGTATTAATTATTTGGTTTGGGATATGTCTGCCTCCCACCCACCCTAGTTTTTACTTTTTATTTATTTATTTTTGTTTTTATTTTTTTAAATGTTGTTAATTTATATTGAACGGTTTTTAAATTTAATTTAAATTAATTAAATATAATTTAAAAATAATTTAATATTAATAAAATAAATTTAATTAGTTAATGTATCCTTTTATTATTTTTCATAAAACATGGATTAAAAACCATGATGTGAAATGAACAAACTAGACATACCCTATAAACTATTAAAGGACTGTAAATATGTTAAAAATTTTAGAACTAGTAGGCTCCTTAAATTTGAACTGTTCATAATGATTAAAATATTAAAACTAATACACTATGACCTAATAGATATATACCTTAGGAAGAACCCTCATATGTCTGATTTTATGAGAGGTTGGATGGGTTAGCCACCCTGAGAGGATATAGTTTGTGAGTTGTGCCAAATGACATGTCAACGCAATTTCGGGGAACATGATTTGGGAAGATGATTTAAACAAATAATAATGTTGTAAATTGGGTGTAAAATGATATGGGGATAATGTTTAAAATGATGTGGCAAATTTTAAGGTGACCAATATTTTTAAAAGATAACAAAAGGGCACAATTTTGAGAAAAATGAGTGGAGATGAAAAGGGAAATATTGTGGGAGTAGGGAAAAATGGGGAATCACGTTGGGAATAGTGTGTGATTAAATGGGAGGCAAACTTAATGGTGTTTTAAACATTAACATTCAGTAATAGTGTGGGAAATGGTGTGATGAATGATGTTGGATTGGGGTGGTGAATGATTTTTAATGAGAATTAGAGTGGGGACCACTATGGGAAGTAAGCATGGGATTGGGGAATGGGGTATATAATGGTCTAGGAATTAGTTTTGGAATGGTGTGGTAAATAATACTTTGGAATGGGCATGAACAATAGATGGTTTTTAGGGGAACAATATTTTAGAATGGGATTATAACTAGGAATGATGTATGGAATGTGGTAGACAATGGGTTGGGATAATGAAATGAAAATGTTGTTAATTGCGTAGGAAACCATGTAATAAAATATGGGACAAAGCATATGAATTTTTTATCTAAGGATATATAAAATAATGTGGTGATCATTTTAGGAATGGGATGGATAATAGTATGGGAATTGGGAAGTGATTGGAACAAGGAAAATATTTTGGAATTGGATAAAAATGGGGGATGGTTTACAAGGGACAAATATTTTGGAATGAGATTTTAACAAGGAATCTATGGGGAATAGGATGGGTAAATGGGTGGGAAATGGTTTTGGGAAGGGTAAGAGAATGATAAATGGTGTGTGAAAATGGGTGGGAAATAGTGTGGGGATTTTTCCAATAAATTGGTTGTAAATATATGTGGAATTGTGTGGGTAAAAATGAGGATGGTGTAGGAAATTGGGTGTATTAATATGTGGGATATGGTGTGCTGAATTATGTTATAATGAAATGTAAAATGGGGGGGAGAACATGGATGGAAATGGTATGATGAAATATGTGGGAACAATGTTAGGGAATAATATTTTAGAATGATCTTTGAATAATGGAAAATTTTATAGGATAGATGTGGATAATGATGTTTGGAATGGTGTTGTGACTAATATTTTGTAAAATTCTGAAAATTGAGATGATGTTTGGAATAATGTGTATGAAATGAGGAGGGAAATGGTGTAGTGAATGCTATGGGAATAGAATGGGGAGTAATGTGGGGAATGGTGTGATGACAAGGTTTTTTTTATAAGGGTAAAAAATATGTTTTGAAAAGTCACCATAACCTTTATATATCCAAAATTATATTATAATAAATATCAAAACACAAAAGTAACATAAACTAGTCCCAACAAAATAACATTCCACACTACTACAAATAGACACTTAATGATATAATAACACTAGGAAAAGGACAAAAAAAATTAAAATTTATGTTTATTATGATTTATTTTCATGTTTTGAAATAAATATTATTCAAGAGAGACACAGGATTTGAATAAATATTTTTTCGATTTAGCATCCAAAGATAGTAGCTTGGAGTTTCAATATTTTATGTTGCATCTACCAAACTTATGAAGTATTCAAGCTGAACATAATCTAATAAAAAGTATTTTTATTGGTAACTATCTTAAAAATTCTTTGGGGATCACCTTAGTTGACCCTTTATATAAAGAGTGGTATTATTTTAATTTAATTAAAAATTGGTAACATTTCTTCCTTGTTATGAATTGGTCATTTGAAAATATCACTAGGAATATTTTCATTATTTATCCACTCTTTATTGAAATTATGTGTGGTATTTTCATAAATGTGACCATTCAATAAATTACTCTTAAAGTTGCCTATTTGTTGACATCATAAAAATGGATGTTGATATTCTCATAGTCTATCGATTGAATCCAAATTCATTTTCTTGAATGAACAATTAAAATGTATGGAAATACTCTTGTAACATTCATCAAGACCCCTATTATGTATTTATTAATGTTTGATTTAGGTTTCAAAATTTATACTATTTTATCATCCATGTATAAGTAATTACCAATGGCATTGATTATTTTTGTGAAAATATTATCTCCTCAAAAATCAATAGGGATATCATAAATATTGACCCATGTAGGTATGATGTTTATGTGTTGAACATGATTTTTTAAAAGGAGAAAATGCGGGATAGTTTGTTAATGTGGAGGGAAAAAATATAATTTTGTCACCTTAGTAAAATGGTAAAAACCTTGTGTATCCATTTAGGGAGTAATTATTTTTGTAATATATGAAGTATTGGAGGTTATTTCAAGTCATGAAATCTACTAATTTACATATGTTTTAAATGGGTATCATCAGATTTCTATAACTAATTAGGACTAGTAAAAAACATTCACAACTAAATGGGGTTCATTTTCCTAAAAGGTTATGCCATCTAGAATGAAAAATGCATTAGCTATGTTGTCCATAGTATTGGTACCCACATTGTAATATTTAATTCATGATTTTATTGAATTTTATTTAGAAGATTTGGTAGTGTTTTAACTCTATAAAATAACATTTATCAATGTTGAAACTCATGTTCAAATAATGTGTATCTTTGAAAATAAAAGTTAGTTTAAAAAAGTGCTAATTCTTTATATAATTTGGATTACTATTAGGCCATGTGGTTTTCAATGATGGGAATATTTGGGATCAATATAATATCCCATTCATCATTGATCTTACATGACAAACTATTTATTTACAATTTTTAACTTTTCAAGGGAACATAGAGTATTACCCCAAGTTTATTTATGACTATGTTGATATTGAAGAACTTGTGGAGAAACTAGTACATCACTTTTTTAAGGTTAAATGTATGTAAATATTTAAAATTAAGTTTATTGAATTAAAATTATTATTTTTCTAATCTCTAATTTTTGTCTTTATCGATTTGAATAAGATATTTTATGTACATATAAAAAAAATTGGTATTTTTGATTGGTTTTGTGCTATCAAAACTAAGGGAGATTTGGACTTATCGACTTCTATAGTTGAAATTCATTCAACCATGGGAATAAATACATAAAAACTAAAATTTAATCCTTTACTATGTTATTTTATCTTATAAAATTATTTCACTACTTGTTCAAAATTATGTATGAGGTCTTCACATACCATGAGGCTCTATGATATTATGTAAATAAACCATTATTTGGAGGAAAGAATTAGATATTTTTGATAGTCTTATAATAATATCAGCTCAAAATTAAAATAAATATAATAATATAAAATATGGACCAAATAATCATCTATGAATAATTCAAATGGGAGAAAATAATAGAAAATATGGACTAAATCATCTATGAATAATTCAAATGGGAGAAGAACTAGGAAATTTGTAAGAGGATTAACCCATTGAGAATTTATTTTGAGTGAATAAATTCCAAAATAATTAGAAGTTATTGTGATATTTTAATAAAATAGTATATTTATAGAACACTGGATAGAGACAAATGAAACCAACACAAGATAGTTTTCATTAACTATTGTAAATTGGTGTATTTATAAATTTGGTAAGGATAATTTCCTTTATAGAGAAGATTTATATCACAAAGGGTATAATTATTAAATTAATAACATGAAGGAATTGCATGAGGTAATTTTTAGGTGAATTTATTGTGAGTATTATATTACGTATTGTATTATGATGGAATATAATATTTCATGATGTACACATGTTTGGGACACTTTATGATATAATTCAATGCATCAATAATCTAAATCGAAGGGATATAATGTCACTTGATCTAGTTATCATATCCTACCCATTAAGGAATATGGGATATATTTTATATTTCATATTAATTCAACTTTAAAATTGTAAAATAATCAATATATTATCATTGTGATAAATTAACTAATAAATTAGGTCAAAGGAACTATGACTCCAAGTTATGGGGAAAATAATGTTTTAAATATTAATATGAGAACATGATCATAAGGTTTTTATACATGAAAAATATAATTAATAATTAGGGCACACACTTCCTATTAAATATCATGGATGATTTCAAGATTTTTCATTAGAAGAGTACTTATTATCTAAAAGACAACGATCAAGATGAAATGTCAAATAAGGTATTTGAATTAATGAAAACAAAAATATATATTATATATAAAGAAATGATCTGGATAATAGTATTCATATCATATTGTGGGTATATAGAACCAAATATACACATTCCATGGGACATGCACAAATTTATCTAATTTATGGCATAAAATTTGTGATTATGATGAAATTCATTATTCTCAATTTTTGAATTGTAATGGTAACATGAATTATTGATAATTTATCATTGGAGACTTGTATTTTTGAGCTATCTCACATGGAGAAATATAGGATTATGGAAATATAAAAACAATATTTACATAAGAATAAAAATGCATGGAATTATTATAACCTATAAAAAAAGGAACTTACATAAGGGAATTTGGTACTATTAAATGAAATCATATTAAAAGTACACTTGGGGAAGTTAAAAATTAGGTGGAAAGGTTTTTTGTAATACTCCACATGAAAATTAAATGTTATGTTTTATTTAAATATTATAAAGGAAATTCTATTCTAATATAGTAGATAATAGTAGGTTTAGGCCTTAAAATTACTAAATAATAAGTGATTTAAAACCTTAATAATTTTCAGATGAAAAAAGTAGAATGCTATTTCATTTTTTGTAAGTGTCATAGATTAGTGGAGAAATGAGTAAATACAATTCCTGTAATAGATGTAAATTATATGGTTCACATGTAACATGACAAATGTAACAAGGTAAAATGGCACAAAGTATAAACACATTATATATATCACATCTAATGGAGGGGATGGTTCATAATCATGAGAGGGATATGTGAAACCTCATAAATCATATAAGTATAGAAATTTCCTATGAATATTATAGTATTTAAAATTTTTGAAAATGAAAATAAAAAGTATATGGTGTAAATATATAGTATTTTTGTAAAGTTATAAATTTATAAAGTCTAAAAAAGTTAATTAATCAAAAATTAGAATCGCATCAATTTCAATTGATGACCTAAAGTAGAAACTTGTGAAGTGGGAAAATGTCTACTTAGAAAAAATTAGTGGGTTAATTAAATTAAAATTGGTAAGGGAAGTAAATGAATAGATATATCATAATGAAACATGTCAAACGATAAAAGGGGCATAAAGGGTCAATATACATGCTTACATAATCAAAGATCAAAGAAGCTATTAATTCATATAATTTTCATTTAGGTAGTCAATTATTCATCATTAGGTGAGAATATGGAGTATTTCATTGTTTTGGTGTGGAACATTAGGAAAAATTATACAAATAGTCTACATGATCATACATAAATACTTAAAATTCTTGTCATTTGTGCAATGTCACATTCACAAAACTAATTTCTACATAGACACAAACCCACATAATATAAAAATTAATTGAATTTATGACATTGGTAGATACTAAGAAGAAAAAAGTGAGAATTGAATTTTTATCTATAACAGTCAAAGTAAAATGATATTCAACCATTTTATATCATAAATGTAACTAAATTAGAATGTATCATCAATCAATAACTAAAATGGGAATGTGATTAGGGTGAGGGTGCCATCACACCACCTAATACATTGAGAGGATTTAATAGATAGATATTTGTGTGATTGTTGTTGTTTAGGAAAAATAATAAACTCCTTAAAATATTATTAAGTGAATACAATGAGGGTGATTTTCACTCTCATCCCTTGTCATCATTCATATCAATACAATGACAATTGTCAAAAAAATGGATTAACAACAAGGGTAATCTCATTGAAAACATATAAGTAGATTAATATAACATGCCATTCAAAAATAAAAGTGGTATTATAAATTTCAATTTTGGGAATCCCCATAAATGTGCAACCAATAAATCAATGCCAATTAGCCAAATGTATTATAAACTACTATTATAAAATGACAAAAGGGATCCAAACAATTGACTAAGGTAGTTATGGATATCACACAACATATTATTTTAATGGGTGAAAAACTAAATTGTATATACTTTTTAGCCATATAGAACATCAAAAATGAAGAGGCGGTAATCATGGAAAAGATATAATCATTTCAATATTAGTCTACATTGTGATTAACATGCCACTTTTAAAAAAAAAATCAAATAGGGATCCATTTTACCCTAAAAATCCTATGTTTGATCCCTATCAAGACATAAATTTACACTAAATTATTTTCATACTAAACCTTAAATTGATTTCATTCACTTTTAATTTACGTATTTTGGCTTGAGATCAAAACATTAATTTGGCTTTGGACTTTATTGATAATTTTTTTGACTAAATGATTTAACCGATAGTTTTTTAAGTTTGTTAATTTTTAAGAATGACCTATTATTAATGATTGATGTTTTTTCACTTGAGTTTCACAAACTATCAATGACTATTCATACCATCAGGTTTTGATTTCTTGATTGAATGAGTTCTACCTTGTGTCATGACTTTAGAACATTTAAAAAAACCCTAATATTATAGGTTCATACAAACAATGACTAGATAACTACATCAGATATTTCCATGTGTCAAAATATCATTTTATCACAAGTTTATTTAGAAAATAGGGTTACAAACTCAAGTTAGAAATCAAAGTTATGCTATGTGTCTTCATCTCACTATAATGTGCCTCTCTAGTCAAAATTAAAAATAAATAAACTAGTGACCACTTGAGAAAGTGAGATACTAACAAGTACCACAATATTTATTGATTGATGTATTTGAGGCAAAGGGAGAAGGCCATATAATGTCTGATTAACTGACTAATTAATATCATTTAACACATCAACATCTCATTGGATAGAACTTAATTTATGAAATACATGGTATAATCAATAAATTAAATGATATATTCCACATGGATTCCCCATACATTTAGCTACCAAATGATACATGAAGAAAAGGAAAAAGGCTTCAAAATAAAGAAGTGACAATTGTAAAATAGGCAAAGTATACAAATATGACTAAGTAATTATAGATAGTGACAAAATTCCATGTTTTAAGTGAACCCACAAAATTTTATATCATCAAATTTTATGGATGGGTGATAATCATTGTTATTATGAAATTTATTCTCACACATGGATAATTCAATCGATGAATTTAAAAGATAATTAAATCAACTATATCTTACATCTGTAGGTTGAATCAAATTAAATTTTCTAATTATTATATGTGAATTTATGACTAGATATACATATTGAAGCTAAATACCTATAATTCAAAGGCTAATATAGAGCTTGATATTTTTTTAAATATAGGGAAAAAACTAGAACCATATCCTTCAATGTTCTATTTTGGAACTAGGCAATAATATGAATATACAAATTTTTACAAGACTTCTCTACTTGGAGCTTTCAAACATTACACAACTCTTTACATTGAAGTCTAAGCTACTTATCCTTACAAATATGCATATAACATGTCCCTTGATCAAAGGGATTACATTGATGACTTATTTGAAATCAAGGTTATTGTGATCTATAAGATAACAACAAAATTAGATATATTTCCCTATACTATCCAAGTTTTTAATTTTTTTTCCATGGACACTTGTAACAGATATTTGTTTCACAAAAATGATAGTGCCTAGCCTATACCTTATGTATCAGTAACTTCTAAAAAATTCAATAGGATGCCACTACCAACCTCATCACATATATAGATAATAATAAACAACTATTTAAATAATAATAACATTATAAACACCATGTTGGAGTGGCAACAAAACATAAATAATTTTATTATGGAAAAGAAGACCCTAATCTCCTAATTTATGATCGATCTTAGGATTTATATGGAATTATTAAATAGACTACATGGGGATCCATCAATCACTCATTTGGATAAGGTTTGGGTCTTATTGTTGTCTATATTTTTGAAAGGAGAAACATCTCCTTCTTAGGATAAATTATAATATTCACTCTAAAAACTTAGATACAATACATGCATGACAAGATGGAAGGCCATAT
Source organism: Torreya grandis (assembly GCA_037957365.1). Taxonomy (NCBI): domain Eukaryota; kingdom Viridiplantae; phylum Streptophyta; class Pinopsida; order Cupressales; family Taxaceae; genus Torreya; species Torreya grandis. Next base: position 1,419,204 of record JARHVA010003230.1, read on the forward strand.
TTACATTATTTATTACCTAGTATATGACATGTATGGTACCCTTTAATTAACTAATGAATTGGGACCCAAAGGGTCAAACACAATATGTGATGATTCTGACCATCTTCACATACACAAATATAAGGATTATAACAAGTAATTATACACAATTTATACCCAATGGTTTATAAATCCATCAATGGGTATCTTATGCCTAGGTTAAAAGATTAGATCAAAAAATCATTTAATACATTAAGAGATTAGTGTTTCTACCTAGATAAAACTATCATAATATTTGAAGGTAAAATTGTAGCAAATTTTTTTGCTACTAATAATTTTACTATATAAATTAATTGAGCAAGAGATATCTTACCAATTATTTAATAGTGTGGATGGTAATTTAAAGAATTCAAAGTTATCCATGTACCAAAATATGCCTCTTAGAATTTGGGGACAATGGTTTCATAATTAGGATCAACTAGATAAAGCTTTTAAACACCAAGGATTATTTAAGTTTGGTTTGGATGACCTCACATGGTGGGACCCTAAGAAGGTCATAAAATAATTAATATATAAATTATCTAGATGGTTCAAGCATGACTATGGCCACTAGGAATATGAGGATAAATAAATTTTCCTCAACACTTAAGATGATTTATAGTTCTATATAGTAATTATAAATGTTCAAATATCCTTGATAATTTCCCAAATGATACAATATGACCCAACCATATTAAGAGAAGATATATTTTAGAATTGGGAAAGAATAGGACTCTGAACAAGTTGATAAAACAAAAAATGGACATAATAAGAAACTGATGAGCATTTAAGGGAAAGAATAATAAAAATGTCCCAAATCCACAAGAAGTAAATAAAAAATTTATATAAATAGGGTAACCCCCAAAGATATAGTTGATTTCACTCCACCTAACACAATAGTATTTCAACTTAAATCTCTAATGAAAAGTACCCTTAATGATTCTAATCTTTCATCATGAATGACTGCATACCCTTATGTAATAGGATCTTTCCCTCCTTCCCTAAAAAACGTTAGTTGATACAAAAATAGAGGTAGAGGAATATTTAGATAAACAAGAAGATGAAAAAGGTTTAAGATAGCCTATGATGAGAAGCCAAGGCAAGACACACCATTAGACATTTTTCATAAGGTACCCTTACAAAGTGATTTTCTGACCATATCTTCTAATCATCCCCATACTTCGTACAAGGTGAAGGAGTATAGAAAGTAACTAATAAAACTAACATTATAATGGGTTATTCAATTACTCTAGTTATCCCACCTATGGTCACATTGATAGCTCCTTCTCAAGGGTCAACTCAAGTTACCTTTTTCTATGCCTCTATAGTAGTTGATCTAGTTGTTATTGAGGTCAACATACCCCCATTTTTGAAAAATAAGGACCCTCTTTCAATTTTTCAAATTGTCTTAAACATTGACATTTAATTCAATCAAAATTGCATTAATAAATATCATGTTCTTATCTAGCTTACATTTGGCATGTTATCATCTAATATTAATTTAACCTTATATAATATATATAATGTTTGATTTTTTCTTCCACGTTGTAGGAATAATGGAGTTCCATTAGAATGAACATTGTTCAGGGCTTTACGCTTTAAATGTTAACTTACCCATTTTTGACTAAGCTTTTGGTCTTTAGTCAATTAATTGAATCTATGTATAAATAGTATTGAAAGACCTTAGTCTAAATGTTTTAACATAGGTCCTTTTGAAATAGATTCAAATTTACAGAGGATCAAATTCATATAGGAACATTATATTATGCCTTAGGCTTAGTTTAAATTTTATCCTAAATTTCTAATAATGTTTATTAACATGACTAATACCTTAGTCTAAAATTTTATTATAAGTCCATATCTTGAAACCTCACATAGTCTATTTTATTATTTGTGGGGAGTAATTAAACATGGGGTCATTTTTATTATGTTTTAAACTTAGTTTAAATTTTATCCTAAATTTCTAATCATGTTTATTAACATGAAAAAAACCTTAGTCTAAAACTTTATCCTAAGTTTTCTTTATGTTCATGATCCCTTTGTTTATTTTCATTTCCTGTAGGAATGAATTAATGTGAAGATTCCAAGTGGTAAGATATTTGGATATCATAGTTAAGATCAATGATTTATAGGCACAATAAGAGTAAATAAATCACAAGAATTAATCAATGGTGCATGTTAATACTATAAAATCAAATCTAAATGTGTTCAAGGGATCAAAGTATCAAATGATTCTAAATTTATACATGAGTGTGATAAGTGTCATGATCTTAGAGTCAAATCAAAGATCCAATGGTGAGCAAAGAGTCAAATTGTTAAAGAGCCTGTGAAGGAATGGGAGAAGGAAAATTATCAAAATATTAGCAAGTGATCAATTAGATTGATGTTACACATTTGAGATTACGTATAAAGAAAGGAATAAATTATCTAAATTCATTCTTACTTCTATTAGATCAATGGTGAAAATGAAGGTGGAATTTTTAAAGGTCCCAAATTGAATGCAGTGGTCACACATGTCACAACTATGATGAATTAGATGAAGATCAATGAATATCATTCAATATTTTAAATTAGGATAAATGATGTAAATTAGGTCAATGATTCAATAATCTCATATCTAATGAGAGGCTTCCATGTGGTGAAAAATCATTAAGCAATGGAGTGTGCTTGCAAGGTGCATAGAGAGACCACAGAGCTGCTAAGTGGCACACTCAAGAAATTAAATGGAAAATCAATATCCCATGACGAAGTCAAGGATAGAGGAATTTCCAATATATTAATGGTGATAATTTATCAAAATTCAATATTTCATGAGGTATGGATACGTGTCCTAAAATAATAAATGGTCATATTTTAAATAAATGAGCAACATGACATGGCAATGCCACATAAGCAAAACATGTCAAAATTATAGATCTTACAGAACTGATCATGAAAAAGGTATAAATACATGATCCAATCAAAATCTAAGTCACAAATCTCATAGTTCAAACTTGATTACTACCATTCTATCTTAATAAAAACCTCTAAAAAGCCATAGAGTGTATGGATTGCCCTAATTATCTTTGTTTTAAATATAATTAAACTAAGAGAAGGTTGAATTATTGTCTAAAATTGAATAATTTCATCAAAATTATAGTAATGGTGGCATGTAATAATGTTTTAAAAGAAGATCTTGAGATATATTTGACAATAGATGTAAAATTTTATATGTTCAAGGATATCGAGTTTGTTATTGTTGCCTTGAACATAGGGGATAATAATTGGTCAAAATTGTTCTAGAAAATTGAGAACCAACTCGCTATCACCAAGGTAGAAGAGAAGAATTTATCATCAAAGAAGATATATGATGATGTTATGTCAATCCAAATGTCTAGTCTATACTACATAACTATAAAAATAGAGGTACTCCATTGCATTAATACTCTTGATCATATTTTTAAGGAAGCTAAGATAGACAAGGACACAATCATAGGAAAGTGGCTTACATTTATGTTATTGCATTTGAGTCCTATTATAAATTACCCAAACCCCATATTGACTTAGCTTCTATTAACTCATGGGTCAAGGAGCATAACTTGATGTAAAACCTATCCATGTGGTTAGAATTTGGTAACTAGATCTTTTTAGACCTTAATAAGAATATCTATATCAGTCAATTTAGACCTAGAATTAGGATGATAATGACTATGTTGAACAAGCTATGTGGATGTGCAACCTTAACATATGTAGATCTATTATGGGTGGCCATGGTCTACTTCATTTTTGAAAAGATGTTAGTTCCCCTTATAGGTGAGATAATTACCATTTCCTTTAGTAGACCAATCTATTCAATTAGGCATAAGAAGAAGAAAGAGTTATACATGATGTCCTACCTCCTATATGCCCTATGTGCAACTACAAAAATCCTAAATCAAATAGAATGGTATCCAAGTGCCACTTAGATGATTTCTAAATATCATTTTAAGTTTCACATCTATAATTATAGGGATCACGTTCAATTAATATGTGATTGTGTCTACCCAGCACTAAGTGAGGTAATAACTATCATTCTCATGGAGAGAGTGAGCCCTCTAATAAATAATTCTATTAAATCTATGGGAGATATATGAGTGTACCCTAATTTTACTATCATAAGGATTGAGGGAAATCAAAATTATCCTCTCAAGTTGCCAATCCATGTTCTTGATATGTTAGTTGAATAAGAGGTGGCTTACTAGTTGTTCCATGGTGTAGGTGGCCTTTGTAAAACCAAAAGAAAAGGACTCCTGCATAGTTTTTAAATGATAATTAGCAAGATAAATTTCAAATAATGGGATGATATTGAGTCAAAATAAAATCATATGTTATCCTTCAGCCTAAATATGGATGATCTTAGGTAATGAGACCCTTATGGGAGGGTAAAAGAGCATTTATAAATTAAAGGCATTTTTAATGTGCCTTATGAACATGAGCCCAGTGCCTTTAATTTCATATAGATTAAAGTATACTCATAATTTTAAGTGTATAATATTAAAATAGCACAACATAAGACCTAATTTTAGGTTAAAAAAATATCAGAAGATGGATGATAGGTGGAAATTAAGCCCCAAGTAGTATCATCTAATAAGTGGTGAATCTTCTAAACTTCCATCAGCCAATACACAAACATAGGCACAAATAAACATAAGCCTACATAGAAGAGGCCAAATTAAATAAATCCAAGTGAAATTTCTTCTACTTCATCAGCTCTAGAATCTTCCAAAGTAGTAAAATAAGAGTCACCTTTAGAAGAGGTACATATGGTAGCCATAGATCCTTAAGAGTATACTAAGGATGTATTGAAAATGATATATATGACATATACAAATTTATATTAAGAAGAGAAGACAAGTGTTGAGGAAACTAAGAATGATAAAGGGAAATATTTGGAATTAGTATCTATTAACCCTACAAAGAGGAAAGAAGAGAATGCCCTTGTTCCAAAATCTAGGAAGCCTAAGGTGACCATCACTCCTCCCCTAAAAGAAGTCAATTTATTTAATGAATTGAACATATTATATGGTCCACCTATTATTTAGTTGTTCTTTTATTAACCTATATTGGAGAAGATGCCTACTTACCATCCATGGGATAAGGTGAAAACCACTAAAATCTCTATGGACTAACAAATGAAACTATGAAGAGTTGTTTTATAGGAAGAGGAGGAAAGAAGACTGGATATTCCAAACCATTAAGTAGACCAATCATAAATGGAGGTATTAATCCCACATGTGACACAATCTTATGTTGGAGTGAATTTTAATCCAAAAATTACTAGCTTATAAAGAGTGATAGAGAAAAATGTCATGACATGAGGTGAAGAAATTGTTTATCAAAAAGTGGAGCCACTAACTTGTTTGACCTAGAAGCAAGGACAAAGGCATGGTAAAAGATCCTATTTTTGAGGAAGATGTTATTAACTTAGATCAATCATAGACATAATAGTTATAAGATACTATCAAAAGGTTAAAAGAAAAAAATAAGAACTTACAGGAATGATCCATTTTATCTATTATAGGATATATGATAAATAAGTTACAGGTTACCATGTATGATCTATTTATCTAATTAAAGGAATTAAATTCCAAGTAGGATATGGTTAACAAACATGGAACTTTGGCTTCAAGCCAAGTAAGCCAATGGTAAGATTCAAGCATCAAGACAAAGGAATTGAAAAATATTTTGATAGAAGATCAAATTTCTAAATTTAAAATATTTAGCCTAGCACACTTTAATATGGATATGGATATATTGATAGTGAAGATAAAATATTTGAATAAATGGTCCAAAGAAAAGGGAGATATTTCTATTAATCTCAAGTAATTGGAAAATAGGTTGATGCACATACTGGGGAGCCTAATCTAGGACCCAACTATGCTTAATCCTATAGGCTTGATCACATATGAGGACTTCAAACATAGGGCAACTTAGTTCATGCAAGAAGTAAAGAATCAAAGCCAGGGTATAATAGAGGTAGATAATAAAAGGATCTTGGATATGATCCTATCTATAGAGAAGAAGATAGGAGTTTCAAAGAGCATAAAGGAAGCTTGAAGAGGGATAAAAAGGACTTCAAAGGCTTAGTTGATCAAGAAGAAGAACTTTTTATAGAACCCATCATCAACTTCAAGCTGATTGCTGATCAACATAGTAAAGCAATGAAGATCCTATAGTAAAGATAAGGGAATGCAATGACAAGTGCTTCTCAAAGTCAAATTTATTGACTTTAAAATATTATTTTGTAGCTAAACATGTATATCATTTTGAAAAAAAGACTATCATTTTTATAAAAACGTGTGTTTCTTGTAAAGTGCATTGATTATAAGGCAATCCATTTAGAAAGTGTCTGGTTCTAGAAGGTTGTAAAGGGACAGATGTCCATGACACTTGTAAACTTATCATTTGACATGATTGACTGACATACCTCCTTACTATTATATAAAATGGGTATTGTCATTTGTAAACAGGGAGATTTTCTGAGCAAAAACTTGGTATAAAATTTGAGAAATTAATACAAGCAATGAATTTTACAAATATTATCCAATATTTGTTTGTGTGTTTGTTATTATGGCTGCTCTATCAATTATGTATTTGGATGTCCAGATTTAAATTGTTTTTATGGATTTTTGATGTGTTCATATGAATGTAGAGTTGTCAATTTGTGCTTAAGCTAGGTTTATTGAATGATTTTAAGTTCATTTCATCTTCCATGCTACCTTTATAGATGTGTTAATGTAATTTGTTTGTGGAAGTAAATATTTAAAGTGAACTTGATTTCTTATTTACATAATTTCACATTTCCTTAGACATTTGCCTAATATATGGTAGGATTTGTGCCTTTACTATTTCATATCATATATTGATTTAGTACATGTCTTGATGAAATTTGAGCTTTATCATAATGTCTAGATTGAACATTAGAACACCTTCTTTCTTCCCTACCCTTACTTTTTCTCATTTTTTGATCAACTCACTTTAGTTTATCTTTCATTGTATATATATACATACTAGATTAGACTTTATATCTTAGGTTTTAATCATAATTCTCTATACTTAGTTTAGATTATCTTCATACTTCACAAGATATATTTCAAACCAAGGTTGTTCCCAACAACTAGTTTTTATTATCATTTTGTGAAACAATTGTATTGCTTTACCACTATTCCACCAAAGATATCAGGAATATCATAACCAACTACTCATGCAATGGATTATTTGAATCTATAAATGAGAAGAGTGTTCCCCAACAATTTGTAATCCCTATGATACACTTTTAGGCATCAACATGTGAGTTTCACTGGTGCTAGAAGGAGGGCCTTAGCTAAAAATTTCTAAAATTGAAGTATATTTTTCAATAATGGTGAATTTTGTTAAGAGATAAGTTGATTCTTTGCATATTTGTGTCATTATTAGCTCAATTATGTAAATATCATTGATATTCATGGTTTCAAACTAGTTTTTAGGATTATTTATTTAAATATTGCTATTCTTTAAAGGTTCATGATAGTTTGTTGAAATGGTTATTTAAGCTTTATAAATCTACCACATTTGAGGATTGATTGATTCTTTGAAAATTTAGGTTTATTTAAACTTAGAAGTGTAAAATTCATCGATATTGGTAGGTTTAGATACATCTTTAAGACAATTCAGTCAAAGATAGTTGTTCTTTGTATAAATTTGTGTAAAATTTAATTAACATGTAAATATGATCATTATTCTTTGCAAAAATAAGGTTTACACATCATATGTTTAATATGATTCAAAGTTTACAAGCTACAGCTACCAAGGATCAGGACTATGTCACATTTAGAGACAATATTACCTCTTCTTTCTTTGGAAGTTCATAAGAAAGCAATAAAAGATAAGTGTAAGCACAAAATTTCTAACTCTCAATGTACTTCACCTTTTCATGGTGTTTCTATGTTCAATCCTTTTCAAGGTATGGCTTGGTTATGTGGATCTTCCATCAATGTGCCTGGATAGGTACTTGACTTGCCTAGGAATCCTAAGAAATATTTGCCATCTTTTAGTCCTAATGGTGTGGTTACTACTGAAGAACATATAAAATATTTTAAGGATGCTTTGAGACTTTTAATTTTTTTTCATGAATATGTTACATGTAGATTATTTCCTTTTACTTCCAAAGATGATGAATATGATTGGTTTCTCAACCTTCTTGAGAACTACATTACCAATTGGAATGATTTTAATAGTATTTTCATTGATCAATTTATAAAAATCATTAGTCCTTGTATCATTTATCAATAATTAACCGATATGAAGAGAGTTTCAAGTTAAACCATTAGATATTTTAATACTAGGCTTCAAAATATGTTTATCATACCCATATCCTCCTATAAAACTAACAAGACTTTAGCTTTAGAGATTTATAAGGATGCTTTAGATCCCATGACTTTTATGTTTTTGAAAATATCTATTAGAGTTATAAACACATTAGCCTTGGCCTATGATGAACTTAAGACAATCAATGATCAAATTAAACATCAATATCAACTAGCATAAACCATCCCCAATGTTAATCATAATATTCCTATGCTTAACATCATTCCCAATGCCAATCAAAACATGCTTGTTTTAAATCAGACACTAGTGTTAAATCAATTACCCTTGAGTCATGTTCAACCTAGTTAAAACCTATGATTCTTGAATAAAAATGAAAGTGGGTCGTATCCACAAGATCAAAGAGCTATGGTGATAATCTAGTAGTAACACTCAAGTTCATAACTTAGAGGCACCTAAAAATGAGAATGACTCCATACTCAAGATGGTTCAAAAACTAAGCACTAATTTCCTTAAGTTGTAAAAACAAGTAGGTAATATTGGGGAAAAGTCTAATATAAATTATTATTACTAGAGGTTCAATAGAGATACAAATATGTTTCATAATGGTAACAAAAGCAATAATAAGTAGTCATCTACTAATATGAACAATCTTGAGATAGACATATGTGATGTAGTTTTAACTAAATACTATAGAGTTCATAACATTTCAAAGCATGGTGAATTGGATTGTATTTAATTTTAAAATGCTTTTGAGTTATTTCAATATGAGTTAGATACATTTGAAGGTGTACCTAATAAAGATAATAATGGAGGTACATATGGTTCTTCATAATCATTTAAATATATTGACACAACTCTCATGGTGGAGACATTTGACTTTACATTATAAGATGAAAATTATCCTAAGGATACTCCTGAAGAGATTCATGCTTTTCACTAGTATTTAAATAATATTTATCCATTAAGGAATGGAGACCATATGCAACCATTGACTACTTCAACTCCACCAAATAACTTTTATACCCCTCCAAATCCTCAAGCAGATAATAATCATGAATCTCCAAGGGGAATTACCTCTAGAAATAATGTTTATTCATCTAGTTCTTCTACTAGGAGTGGATATAATATAGTTGAGGACATGAAGACTATTAAAGCTAATATCACTTTACATGAGTTGACTCAAATTACTAACCAAAGAGACTTGTTTCTTGAAAATTTATCTAGGAATCCTCGTAAGTCACTAAAGATTACAAATTCTAATGTATTTATGTATAAGAACAAAGTAGAGATTCCATGTTTCATTCTAATAATTATATTTTTTGGTAAGAACTTGCATAATCATTTGTTAGATTCAGGTGCTTCTACTAATATCATGGCAAAAAGTATTTGTGAGAAACTTGGTTTGACTTCAATTAAGTTTGATAGAGTAGATATTGAATTGGATAAATCAAGAGTTAAATTTACTGTTGAACTATTGAATTTACATATGCAGCTTACTTCAGAGCCAAGGATACATCAATTCATAGACATTCAATTTGTGGACATTCTTGATGCCTATGGAATGCTATTGAGTAGGGATTAGACCAAATATTTAAATGGATCTATGTCTACACAATATTCTCATATGTGGATTCCATGGAAGGGAGTCCCCAATCAAATTAGAATTGAAAGAGAGCCAAAAATGAAACACATGATAACCAAGTACAATGCAACCAATGAAAAGGTCAACATGGTAAATTATAAGTTAGGAGTTTACACTCTTGACACTCCTAAGGTATGTGAATCTAAATATTTTCATGCTATGACTAGAATGTGGAAGTTATATTTTGTTGATGCTAGATGTAAATTTGGTTTTGGAGTAGGAATTTTTCTAATCAATCCCATTGGGAAGGAATTTAATGGTTCTTACAAATTTTGATTTCCTTGCACTAAAAATTTGGTAGAGTATGAAGATTTAATTTTAGGATTGAAATTATCCATTAAACACAAGGTCAAAGAACTTATATGTTATGGTGATTCTGAACTAGTGGTTAATCATGCTAGGAGCAAATGCTAATCCAAATTGTCTTACCTTAAGAAGTAAAAATTTAGAGTATGGGACTTAATTAAGTAATTTGATGATTTTAATATTGTTTCAATTCCTAGATAAGAGAAAAAACTTGTTTATTAGTTATCCTCATCTAAATCCAACCTTATACCCAATCAAGAGTCAAAACTAGAAAACCTTAGCATTGAGTTGGTTCTATGTCCCTTAGTTCTTGACAATGTCAATAATTTGCAAGTATCCAATGATGATAAAAAAATCATAGATTTCATGAACAACACAAGAGTATTTAAGTCTCATATCATAGATGAGATCAATAAAAATACTCTGAATGATGATAAACTTGATGACAAGGTGATTTGATTTAATGACTACAAAATTCACAAAGCCAAGATTGCCTTAGAAAGATAGTTTGACATAGACAAACTAGCTAAAACTATTAAAGTTCCCAAGGTGAATGGGAAAGATTATAATGTAATTAACATAGGTATTCAAGGTCAACCCCAACTAGTAAATATTGGTAAACCACACACAAATAAAGAATTGATAAAGGCTAAAAAGTTGATGACCAAGTAGAAAGATGTTATAGCATGGTCATATGAAGACTTAAAGATACTTTATTCTAGAGTCATTACCCACACCATTATGTTAAAATAAGATTACAAACCATTTAGATAAAATCAAAGACCAATCAACCCTATTTTAAATTAATTAATATAGTTAAGAAGCTATTAGATGCAAAAATAGTTTTTCCCATTAGCCACTCTACTTGGGTAGATAACTTAGTACTAGTTAGGAAGAAAAAGGGAGAAATTAGATTATGCATAGACTTTAAAATTTTGAATAGGGATTCTAAAAAGGATAATTATCCTTTCCCTTTCAATGACCAAGTCATTCAAATTTTTAGTGGTTCTACTATGATGTCTTTTCTTGATGGTTTTTCAAGATATAATTAAGTACTTGTCAATAAGGAGGACATGATGAGGACTACATTTAAAATAAAGTGGGGTCACTTTTACCTAAAAAATAATGCATTTTGGGCTAAGAAATGTAGGAGAAAATTTTAAAAGAGTTATGGACCATATTTTCCAAGGTATCATAGGTAAGTGCATTATCATATATATGGATGATCTAATTGTGTTTTTTAAAAATATGGAGTACCAAATTATGCATTTACAGTAAGTATTTAAACATTGTAGAAGGTATGGAATTTTTGTCAGTCCTAAGAAAAACATTTTTTGTGTTACAAAAGGGAAGTTACTATGAAATTTTTCAACCAAGGATGGGATTTATATAGATCTTGATAGAGTTGACTCCATATCCAAGATAAAACACTCTCAAAGTAGAAAAGAATTGAAATCTTCATTTGAAAAAAATAATTTTGTGAGAAACTTCATTTTTGGTTTTGCAAAAATTGTGAAGACAATAAATGACATGTTGAATAAATATGTCAAGGTCATATCAAAGGAAGAGACAAAGAATGCCTTGAAGGACATCAAATAAGTAATTGGATAGGCACTAGTGTTGATAAATTTGATTTCACATAATATTTCTATCTCTATTTTTTATTTCTAATCATACTATTGTAGTTATTTTAACTTAGAAAATAGATAAGTGTGATGACCCTATTTCATTTATGAGCACTAATTTTAATAAATTTGAGTTAAACTATTCTCTTATTTAAAAATAATCATTAGTTTTAGTTAAGGTAGTTACAAAATTTGGAAACTACATTCTCAAGAATAAAGTGCATGAAATATTGCTAGACCCTACTACTAAACTTATGCGTAGTCAATGTGAATTGGGAGAGAGAAGAGGTAAATGGATGTCTATTTTCCAAGAGTATGATCTTGAAATGAAAAATAACAAGTAGGTAAAATTTCAAGGGTTGATTCAATTAATTTCTAACACTAATCCTAAAGCGAATGTAATGTAGGTGGATCAACAAGAATTCTAGCCAAATGATTAGTATGATGCAATTGTTCATCTTATAATCAATGGTTCTTATCCTATATGTATGACTAGAGATCAAAGAAGAGATTTGAGGCTCAATGAAACACATTTATTTATCAAGGATGGAGTACTCTTTGAGCATAATTATGAAGGAATATACTTAAAATGTGTTTTAAAATAAGAAGAAGCTAAGATATTGAGTACTTTTCATGAAAATATTGGAAGTGGACACCCTTATAGAAAAATAATAGTGCATAAAATCCTGAGAGTAAGATATTATTGGCCCACCATCTTCAAGAATTCTTATAAACATATTAGAGAGTGTCATCAATGTTAGATTTTCAACACCAAAGAACTAAAAGTAGTTATGCCATTGAGACCAGTTATTATTGATAAGTCTTTTGCTCAATGGTGATTGGAATTTATAGGGGTCATCAAAACTAATTATTTAGATGAATTTAAATATGTTTTGATTGCTATTGACTATTGCACAAGATAGATAGAGGCAATGGTAACCAAACAGTGTAGAACTAAAGATGTAATCAAGTTCTGGGAAGAGAACATTTGTACAATTTTTGGGACACTAGTTTCATTATTCTATGATAATGGATTAGCCTTCATATCTATAAAGATGATTGAGTGGGGTTATTATAAAAACATAATTATAAAGTTTTCACAAAATAATTATTCTTAGGGTAATAGAGTCTCAGAATCAAAAAATAACAACTTGACGAAATCCATTAAAAATTCTACAGTTGAAAAACCAAGAACATGACACAAATTGCTTAAATACACTTTGTGGGTAGACAAAACTAGGGTGAAGAAAACACTAAAAACATCACCATTATTGATATTTTATGTTCAAGAGCCAATATTCCCCATTACTCTCAAGCTACCAACTTACATGTTCATGCAAGAGTACATGGAAGAAGATCAAGAGTATGCAAGTTCAAGGCTACTTGACATCATACAAACGGAAGATGCCAAGGAAGAGGAATTTTGACCACTTAATTAGACATCAAACAACAATCAAAAGATAGTTTGATAAACATTCAAAGTTTAAGGTGTTTAGACTAGGAGACCTAGTTCTTCTTTGGGATAAAGCCATAGAACCAGAAGGAAAACATGGCAAATTCACTCATTTGTGGATTGGACCATATCAAATTATTGAGAATTTGAGAGACAACACCTTTAACCTCAAATACATGAATGGAAAAGGTTTTAATTTAACAAATAATGGGAAATACCTCAATCACTACTTCTCTATTGTACCACCCCAAATCTTCATGGACTGATTTGTAATATTAGTTAGAGTTGGTATAGGTAGGCTTAGATTAGTTTATTTTCTATTCCTTATTTGTAAATAGTGATTTTAAATATTTGTTTTCTTGTTTTCTATTTTGTTTTTTATTTGTTTCCCTTTTCTTTTTTCCCTACTTTTAATAAGTCTTTTTAAAGATAGTTTCCAACTATAATTCATGTAGATGCTCAAAAAGAACTTCTCAAATCAAGAATGCAGATATGAACCTTAGACATTATTTAATTATGGATTCTAGAGATTTGAGATTGATGTTATGATTTTGAAAAATTGGTGAGGATTGATATCTAAGTTAATTTTTTCTTAAATCATAAACCTTGTTTTTCTCTAAGTTTGGTTCTAATAAGGATTGTACTTGTTGAGTGAATGTTTGAATTATTGGATCAAATTCATGTTAGCACTTAAAAAACATTAGTGTCTAGGATGAAGTTTATAACCAAGGATGATTGTCTGAAGATCAAATATTAGACAAAATCCTAAAAAACTAGCTAATTCTAGTTCCCAACATTTTCTAAAGCTAAATATACTTTAAAAATATAAAAAAAAGAGCTCTATTAAAATTTTGAAAGTTTTCTAAGAAAAGGTGACTTTGGTAACTTCCACTGGGGATGTGGATGCCTAGATAACAATGGTGCAAGGCCTTGAGTTAAGACAAAGGTATCTCTATCAAGTCTATGGACACCTAGTTGGCATCAAACTAATGCCCAAGTCTTCCCTATTCTAAAATCATGATTCTTAATCAAAATCTAAATATGCCATAATTCAATGTTAATGATTAAGGTCATGAAATTAGGAAGTTTTTCTCTAAATTCCATGGAAAATAGTGAAGGAATCAAAGCACACACACAACATGACTAAGTTTTGATGTTTGATCCTAATTTTACATTTGTAAGACTTGTTTTAATCATGAATTGATCTTAATGATGGTAGTTTATCATGTGGAATGATTGGCCTAGTTATTACTTTAAACCAAGAGTATCTAAGTTCTAACATTTTGCAATATTTCCCCCATAATTCACCATTTATTGAGGTCAACATACCCTTATTTTTGACAAATGTGGAACCTCATTCAATTTTGCAAATTGTGTTATAAATTAACATTCAAATTGATCAAAATTGCATTATTAAATATCATGTTCTTCTCTAGCTTGTATTTGTCATGTTATCATTTAATTTTCATTTGAATTTATATAATATAGATAATGTTTGATTTTTGCTTCTATGTTGTAGAATTAATGGAGTTCCATCGGAATGGACATTGTTTAGGGTTTTATGATTTAAATGTTAACTTACCCCTTTTTTATATTGAAGGATGATTACTAATATATGAATCAAGGATGAAAAAATAATAAACAATATCCATCAAAACAAAAAAATAGCTATGGAGCATCCCCCACCATCAGTCATAGCAATCAATGGTCCAATATAAAAAAGTCTCCAACTAGGTAGCCCAAGAAAAGGAAAAGAGCAATATCAATATAGATGGTGCCAAATATCTAGCTAAAGATAGAACACTAACAATATCAACCATGACAGTGCCAAATAGGTAGACAAAGAAATACCATCAACAAAACCAAAACTCCAACTAAAAAAACTACAAAATAGACAGAGCCTACCCCATAAGTGGTAGGTTCACATAAATTGGTCCAATTCCATACTAGAAGAAGCACCTTCTTTGTCATAACCACCATCTAATCCAGTTGATGCATGTACCTCCAAATATATTTTGTCACTACCACTTCCCAACTAGATATGTCCAAAGCTTAGTTTAGTAGGGTAATGGTCAACTTTGTCCAAAAGTAATTTCATGTTATTTTGCTTTACATAATTTAAGACATCTTCTACATTAGCCAAGTCACCACCTTCAATCAACCTATATAGATTTCTAGATAATGTATTTATGTTGTCATCAATCTATCTCCAAACATATTCCTATGCTCCCTGAGTAGATATATCTAGAAAAGGATCGCAAAAAGAAGGTCCTACCAATGAATTCTCATCCCCAGTTTTGAAAAGAAGGTTCAAGTCAAATGGAGTAAAGGCTTCCCTATCCTCCCTAATGATATAACTACCATGCTCTTCATTGTGGAGATCCTATAGTGGACTTTAATTTGAATCCACCCATTCACCAATGTCATTAGTTTTAGACTTGTATGGGGCATCCACTCCTTCACTAGATTATTTGCTTGGTTAAAATATGCATCCTTTATGTAATCCCATTCAAACTGAGAAATATTGACCTTGATAGTCATTTGGTGAGACATATCCCAATATAGATGTGGGCTCATTTTGGGGCAGCCTCCTAAATCCAAAAAATAGTCAGATTTAATCTTGATCAAACCTATCCTTAGAAATTTACAGAGTTGGTCTTGTGGAAACTTTAATTGGAGAAAAATCTACAAGGATAAAAATTGAAGGATGACTTCAATTATGAAGTTAGTAAACACTCTAACCTTACCTTGAAACACCTTCAAATTACTTTACTTACACAAAAACCAAAGAATTTTAGTAGAAAAAACAAGCCATAATTTGTAGAAAAATAAATGGACTTTAATCTTAAGATAAACATATCCAAAAGTAATGTTTAACCATCCAACATTAGACCCAAAAGCATTATTCTAAGGCTTAAGACATCTTTTCCATGGCTTATCAGCATATGGATATGAATAACAAACATGCTCAATAGATTAAAAAAATTTACAAAAGGAGCACCAAGGATTAACAAGCCCATAATTATTCAAAACTACCCTTAGAGCCAATTTTTTAAACATCAGTAACCAATGAAAACAACACTTCTTGGGTTTAAAATAAGATGACCAGATCATCATAAACCCAAAGGACCAAGAATGTAAAGCATCAAGCTTAGCCCAAATATGGTTGAGGGTGAGGTAGGGGAAATTGGAAACAGAAAGTTTCTTATAGATAATCTCATTCAAATACTCAAGTAGAGGTGAGCCTTTTTCCACTTCACACCATCCCAAAACTCATCCTCATCTTCCATAAACACCACATTGTTTTTGCCTTTGAGAATAGATTGGAGTAAGGTGAATATTCTTCTCTATGAATCTAAGAAATAATATATGTCTTTGAGTTTTGACCATGAAGCCCAACCCCCATGGGATTAGAGATCCTTTAAGCTCCTCAATCTTTTAGTGTACTAGTCAAAGGTAGAGCATCCCCTGTTGAGGGCCAGTGGAGTGTTATTGACACTAAAATTCTACCATATAGATCTATACCCTTGACATGAGGTCCCAAACCAATTGAATATCTATTTTGTAGTAATGAATGTTTTGATAGAGTTCCAGGCAGACCAAAAGGACATAAATATTGGAGAACCAACAACATTAATTATGAAAGGCCCCAGGAGTATATCAATAATTTTTAATCATTTCCAATTTGGCTTCCCTTTTATAAATCCTCTAAAAATATTATGTCTAACAGGTATTTACTAGGGCTCATTCCCAATGGATGCTCTAACAATACATTTAATAACCAAAGTAATTTCCTATAGCTGAAGGTCCTTTAATCCTAGACTACCAATGATTTTGGGTTTTGAGCATAATTGCCATGAGACTGCATGGCTTTTCTTTCCTCCTTTCCCATCTAACCATTGAAATTCTCTTATAATTTTGTGGAGTATATTGACTTGTCTTTTTCCAAATAGCTAGTAGGAGGCATAATAAATATTGTATGAAGAAAGAACTTTTTAGCATACTTGGATCTTATCAGGTACAGATAGGAGGTGGCCTTGCCATTTGACAATTTTATTATTTATTTTATCATAGATCCATTACCACATATTCTTAAAGGATGTAGTTATGGAAAATATAATCCCCAAGTATCTAACCATCTCATATAATCCTTTCCATTTCCATCTAAAATTTCCAACCAATCAAGGGACTAATCATTCCACCCCAAAATGTCTGATTTATGCATTAAAACTTTAGAACCAGAGGCAAAGTAGTAGATATTAATTATCTTTGCTACCTGATCCAAATTGTTTTTCTCCAAAGTAAAAAATAGTGATGTATCATCAACAAACAACACATAAATTAGAGATTCATTATTTAGGAGTGAGATACCTTTGACTGGAGGCCCAATGTCTGATAACCCAATAAGGTAATGTAGTGCATGAGCTACCAACATAAAAATTGATGGGGAAAGAAGACATCTTTGCATTATATAATGTTGAATTATGAGGGATTATATCAATTCACCATTGACTTCAATGACAATATAATCATCCTTGAAGTGTACATTTACCATTATACAACATATATCTTGAACCCAAAGGCACTCAACATTCTCTTAATAAAGGGCCACTCAATTAAATCATAGGCATTCTCAAAATCAATCAATATCATTCCCACATCGTGATTCAAATCTCTTTCCTAGTACATACCTTCCCAACTAGTGATTAGATTATCCAAAATATATCTCCCTTCAACAAAACTAGTTTGAGTCTCTAAGATAATAGAGGGTGAGAGAGAAGACAACCTTATTGCAAGGATTTTTGCCAAAATATTATAATAGACATTAAGGAGGGTGATTGGTCTCCAATTTTTAATATATGATAAGTTACCATCCTTTGAGATAAGCTTTATCATATCTTTATTAATGTATGGGCCAAGTGTATTAGAAGTAATGGATTCATTGAAGATCTTTAGATAGTCTTTGGTAATCCATTCCTTATTGACTTTATAGAATTCCATAGGTAATCCATCTAACCTAGGTGCCTTATCATCTTTTAATGAATTAATAGTATTTTTGACTTCATCGCATGAGATGATAATCTCCATGAAAGAGGCCTGAGTCTAGGAGACCTTCTTAGGAATGCATCCCTCACATAATGCTCTATTATATTCAATACATTAACTAGACCCAATATAATGGAAAATATTAGAGTAGAACTCAAAAAAGGATCTTTTTATTCTAGTAGCATCCTACATAGTCTATCCATTGACTTCTATTTCTTTAATCTTACTTTCTGTATGCTTATTTTTCAAGAATTTAAATAAAAATTTGGACCCTCTATCTTTGAGATTCAACCAAGTTATCCTAGAATAGATCTAAGCCTCTCTACCAATGTACTATTGTGTCTAGCAAGTTTTGTACTTCAAATAATTAAATGCTTCAAGGAGACCCCTATTGGATGGGTCCAGATGTAGTAAATATTTTACTCAAATGAGCTTCTCTTGAGTATCCCTAGTAATCTTTCTACACTTTCTAGCTTTGATCTATCCATAGGTCCTTATAAATATTTTGGTAGTCTTCATACTATAATTTCAAAGGTTGAGTTTGGATTTGGAGTTACAGACAAATTTACCAATATTATAGGAATCTTATAGACCCTCTAAACATACCCTATCTACCAGATGAGATATAATAAATTCATATATCTCTTTGAACTTAGATGAATCTTTCTTATCCTCACCAACTAGTGAGAATGTCATTTTAATAAGGTGGTGGTCAGACATAGTAAAGGGTAGCATAGTCACCACATTACCATTCATAATCAAATAAACTACCAATGACTCTATGCTCAAATAAAATATGTCCAACCTTGAGTACTATCATTTTTTACTACTCTAATTATTATACCAAATTCCTCTACTAAGGCTCTTTACCTTCTAGAGAGGGTCTTCAATTCTATGAATTCTTTTTAATTTAGACTAGAAAAAGAGATCATTACCTTTCCATGCAAGATCCAATTATGTCCTCTTTATCTTCCACCATATTAAAATCACCACCAAATATCCAAGGGATGTTTTTGAGGTTGATAGATAACCAATTCCACAAGTACTCTCTCCCTATAGTCATTTAGGGCATATATGTTACACAAGCCAAAGGTCTAGGTTTGAGATTCTAGCACAACCTAGACCACTATGTTGTAGGGAGATAAACCATGGTCGTCAATGCAATATTTCCATATAGGGTTAATCAGGAAAGAGGCTCTCTTTTACCTCTATGATGATTAATATAAATTTGATAAGCATTAGGCCATATAAATTTCAAGATTAGGGATACTTGAGTATTGATAGCTTTCACTTTTTACAAAAAGAAAACATCAAGATTATCTCTCGAGAGTCTGACCTACCTTACCACTAGTTTTTTATCTAGTGAATCCAACCCTCTCACATTTTAACTAAAAATATACACAAATAACTAGGGGGAGTAATCAGAGGTCAATTAGATTGACCATCAGGATTATCCCCCACCATTGTACAATCTAGAAAAATAATTTGAATTTTTATTTTCCTTACCCTTTTATTTAGATGGGGGTTCTTGCACATTATGTTGCATCTCCTTAGTCAACCTTTTTTTCTCCTTAGGCATGGTAAGTTCAAATTAGACATGGATCACATATGTTTTAAGTATTTTACCTCCCCCTTTGGAAATCTAATTTTCCACCCCTATAGATATCTTGTTCACCGAATGGTCTCCATCTGAAAGGTCCATATCACTCATGGGAAGACCAAACTCCTCTTTCTTTGGAGAGATAGTGATGAAAATAGCATCATTATAAGGCCTATCTAGTAAGTTTCTAGGTTGGGTAGTGGGTGAAACCTTTTTTTTAATAGGGACTTGAATAAGGATAACCACATATTCCTTTGAGGATTGGTTCTCAAAGGATTTACACTATAGAAAAGCATCATCTAGACTATTAAGGAGGTAGTCAAATAGGTCAAATGATAGATTATCACCATGATGTTTTAGAATAATATACACATCAAAGTTAAGGGGGGGCCTCTAATCCATGTTCACATTGATTTTAAGGTTCATGAGTTTTAATAGCCTCAGTAGTGGACGCAGTCTTTCACTGGTAAACTTGTGAACAAAGGATTTTCATGCACCTACAAGTTATCTAACATAGTATCATCTTTTGTGGTGTCTTTCTCATGTTTTTTGTTAGGGATATTTATTTTATTAACCAATATCAAATTTTTTTTCTACAAATGACCATCATTTTTAAAAAACAAATAGGCATTCAAACCACCCAAACCTCTGAGAGCACAGGTGTGAGATTTCCATTTAATTTTGAAGTTGAGGGCTTTTGAGAAAAAATCTAGGGGTTCTAAAAAAATTAGAACCCTAACATTCATGTGTAAGGGATATTTTTGTATCCTCAATTTTAAAAACTTCATCAAAAGGTTTTAGTTCTTGTGGGATACAATTCCATAGCTGATTCGATAATCCCTCAATATCAGCCCATCTAGGAGAAGTTTTGAAAATAAAGTCATTACAGTCCATTTCTAGGGTCCAAGAGATCACTTTGAAATGGATTGGCTAACATTCCATAAGGGATTATTGATTTCCCTATGTTTCATATTAGATTTTTTAAATAAAATCATGAAAACTCCTATCTGTAACATCTTACAAAAACTAATATATAAACCCAATTTTTTGCCCCAAATAGAGTTTAGCTAGTTATCAAAAACATTTATATAAGGGAGAACATTTTTGTTTAATAAAACAAAGAAAATCCATAAATTTTCAATATTCATTTCTTCTAACTACAAATTAGACTCCATGGAAACATTTAGAGTGATAGTTAGGGTTGTAGGAGGGCTAGGGAGCTTATCAATTTGGCTTACCCTATACTATTTCTCACCATAATCCTCCCTGATTGCCACAAATTTTGCACCTTCTCAATGCCTTGTCACTTCCTCCTACCATATGATTTCATTGAATAGTCATTTTAATCCACCTAAGTCAAGATAATGACACTACTCTTATTAATGTTGCCCTTATCACCTGACATAGCATTAGTTGATTCATTAACATCATCATGCTTTCCCTTCTCTACATGTTCTAACCCATAAAATCAAA
Source organism: Torreya grandis (assembly GCA_037957365.1). NCBI lineage: Eukaryota > Viridiplantae > Streptophyta > Pinopsida > Cupressales > Taxaceae > Torreya > Torreya grandis. The sequence goes on from JARHVA010003230.1 coordinate 1,440,692, forward strand.
GGGTTTCCGTAAATAATCAATTAATACATGCGATTTTGGAACCCAATATGGGAGTAAAGGACAAGAAATGATGTATGTGGTAATCATGTGATCTAATGTAAATAGTAGAGACAGGCTCAAAGATAGCATAAACACAAGGCAAACCAAACACAAAATAAAAACAAAACCAACAAACATAAATTAAAGATCACTTCTTGCACAAATAAAAGGAAGAATCAATAAGAACCAAGGAGGTAATGGTGAGCAAGGTGAGCCATAAGGAGAAATATTTAATCACCATTAATGGAGGATGACTCTTTCTCTCCCAATTACAGAGTTCTAAGATTCTCTTTTCCTTCTCCAAAAATAAACCCAACTTACCCCTTTTTGACTAAGCCTTTTGTCTTTATTCAAGTAATTTAATCTATGTATAAATAGTAGTGAGATACCTTAGTCGAAATGTTTTAACTTAGGTCCTTTTGAAATAGATTTAAAATTATGTGGGATCAAATTTGCACAAGAACATTTTATTATGCCTTAGGATTAGTTTAAATTCTATCCTAAAGTTATAATCATGTTTATTAACATGACTTAAACCTTAGTCTATTTTTATGCTAAGTCCTTTATATCGAAAAACCTCACCAAGTCTATTTTATTATTCATAGGGACTAATTAAATGCTAGGGAATTTTTATTGTGTTTTAAACCTAGTTTAAACATTATCCTAATGTTCTAATCATGTTTATTAACATGACCAAAATATTAGTCTAAAACTTTATCCTAAGTTTTATTTATGTTCTCTAGCCCTTACTTTGGTTATTTTCATTGTATGCAAGAATTAATTAATGTAAACATGTCAAGTGGCAAGATCTTGGGAGCTCTTAGTAAAGATCAATGATCCATAGGCACAACATGAGTCAATAAGTCAAAAGAATTAATTAATAGTGAACATTAATCATTTAAAATAAAATTTGATCGTGATCAAGGGATAAAAGTATAAAATTATTCTAAAGTTAGATCTAAGAGTGACAAGCATCATGATCTTAGAGAAAAATCAAAGATCTAACAATGATGAAAGAGTCAATCTTTCAAAGAGCCTGTGAAGGAATACAAGAAGGACAAGTGTCAAAATATTAGAAAGTGATCAAATAGATTGATGTTTTGCATTAGATATTATGTATAAATAAAGGAATCAATGATCCACATTCATTTGTACATCCAATATATTGATGGTTCAAATGAAGGTGAACTTTTCAAAGGGCCCAAACCGAACATGGTAGCAATAGATGTCACAACCACAATGAATTAGATGAAGATGAATGAATAACATTAAATATTATAAATCAAGATAAATGGTGTGGAGTGGTTTAACAATTTAATGGGCCCATATATAAAAAGATGCTACCATATGTAAAAAAAATTTAAGTGATGAAGTGTGTTTCCAAGGTACACAAAGAGCCCATGGAACTACCAAGTGGCACACTCTTGGGAACTCAAACGAAAGATCAATGGCCCAAGATTAAGTAGAGGCTAGAGGACTTCCCAATAGATAAATGGTGTGAATTTATTGAACTTCAATATTTCATGAGGTATGGACTCATGCTAAAAAATAATAAATGGTCATATTTTAAATAAATTAACAACATAACATGGCAACACCACATAAGCAAAACATGTCAAAATTTGAGATCTTATTGAACCGAACATGTGGAAGAAATAAATACACCATCTAAGAAAAATATAAGTCATTAATCTCATATTTCAAATTTGATTACCATCACTGAATCTATGTATAAACCTTAAAAAACCCTAGAGTGTGTGGATTGCCCTAATCATCTCTATTTTCACTATAATTGAGTGGAGAGAAGGTTGAATTATTATTTAAAATTGAATAATTTGATCAAGATTATATAAATGGTGATACATAAGCATGTTTAAAAAGAAGATGTTGATCTATATATGATAATAGATGTATAAAGTCTCATGTTCAAGGACATCAAGTTTGTTTCTATTGCCTTGAACGCAGGGGACAATAATTGGTAAAAATTATTTTGGAAAATTGAGAACCATCTAGCTATCACTAGGGTAGAAGAGAAAAATCTCGTAGTAAAGAGAGTATATGATGACATTGTAGTAATCTAGATGTGTAGTCTACAATACACAATTGTAAAACTAGAGGTAGTCTATTGCATTGATATTCTTGCTCTAATTTTTAAGGATGATAAGATAGACAAGGGTGTGTTAATTGATGAACTCAATCATAGGAAACTATCTTACATTTTTTCTATTGTATTTTAGTCCTATTATAAATTTCCCAAACCCCATATTGACTTAGCTTTTATTAACTCATGGGATAAGGAGCACAACTTTATGGATACCCTAGCCATGTGGTTAGAGTTTGGTAACTAGGTATTTTTAGACCTTAATAAGAACACCCTATCCATAAATTTAGACTAGAATTAGGATGATAATGACTACGTTAAATAATATGTGTGGCTATGTAACCACAACATATGCAGATCCATTATGGGTAACTATGGTCTATTTTGTTGTTAAAAAGGTGACAATTTCCCTTTTAGATGAGATAATTAGGATATCCTTTAGTAGAAAAACCTACATAATTAGGAATAAGAAGAATAAAGAGTTCTACATGATGTCCTACCTCCTAGATTTTCTATGTAACTACAAAAATCCAAAATCAAAGATAATGGTCTCCAAGTGACACTTAGACCATTTCTCAATATTATTCTAAGTTAAAAATCTATAAGTATAGGGATCACATTCAATTCATATATGACTGTGTCTACCCAAAACTAAGTGAGCCCATAAATAGCATTCCCATGGAGAGATTGAGCCCTCTAATCAATAATTTTATTGAATCAATGGGAGATATATGTTTTTACCTAAATTGCACTATCAAAAGGATTGAGGGAACTCAAAATTCTCCTCTCAAGTTTCCATTCCATGTTATTAATAAGTTAGTTGAATAAGAGGTAGCCTACCAATTATTCCATGGTGTATATGGCCATTGTAAAACCAAAATAAAGGTACTCTTCCATAGCTTTCCAATGATGCTTAGCAAGATAACTTTTAGATAGTGGGATAATATTTAGGTAGCATCAAATCATAGGTTGTCCTTCAACCTAAATATGGATGATATTAGGCAATGGGACCCTTATGGGAGGGTGAAAGAGAATTTAATAATCAAATACATTTTGAATGTGCCTTATGAAAATGAGCCAAATGCCTTTTATTTCATATACATTAAAGCATCCTCATACTTTGAAGTGACTAGAAGATTAAAAGAGCACAACATAAGACCTGAATCTAGGTTACAAAGAGATCATAGGGTGGATGATAGGTGGAAATTAAGCCTTAGGAAATATCATATTGTAATTGATGAATATTCTAGACTTACATCAAATAGTACATAAATAGAGACACAAATAGAACATAATATTGAAGAGAAGAGGCCAGAGGAAAGAAAGCCAAGTTTAATTGCTTCTACTTCATTAGTTCTAAAATCTTCCAAAGTATTAGACCAAGAGTCACCTTTATAAGAGTTTCATATGATAGCCATATATCCTTAATATTATATTGATAATGTATTAAAAATGTTATCTATGACATATACAAATGAAGAAGTGAAGATAACTATTGAGGAAGCTAAGGATGACAAAGGGAAATCTTTGGACTTAGTAGTTATTGACCCTACTAAGAGGAAATAAAAGACTAAACTTTAAAAAAGATAAGAATCCCAAGGTGATCATCACTCCTCCCTTGAAATAATTCATTTTTTTCAATGAAGTGAACATATTATATGGTCCACATATTTGTAAGTAGTTCTTATATGAACCTAGATTTGAGAAGTTTCCTACTTACCATCCATAGTTTGTGATGAAAGACACTAATATCTTTATGGAGAAAAAATTGAAACCATATATAGGTTATTTACATGTAGAGGAGGAAATAAGATTGGATACTCTAAGACATTTAGTAGACCAATCACAAATGGAGGTCCCAATCCCACATGTGACCTAATATTAAATGGAGTCAAGTTTGATCCAAAAAATATTGGCTTGTAAAGAGTGACAGAAAAAAGGGTCATGATAGGAGGTGAAGAAATTATGTATAAAAATTTGAGTCATTGACTAGTTTGACTTAAAGTCAAGGATAAAGGCATGGTGAATATCATATTTTTGAGGAAGATGTTATTGAATTTTCTTAAACAAAGATAGAATAGTTGCTAGTTTTTATCAAATAGCTAAAGAAAAAAAAGAACTTATAAGAGTAATTCATTTTGTCTATTCTATGAGATATTATAAATAAGTTTGAGGTAACCATGCATGGTATATTCAACTCTTTGATGGTATTAAATTCCAAGTAGGATATTCTTAACAAATAAGGTGCTTTGATTTCAACCCAATTTAGCCAATGGTAATCTTTAAGAAACAATATAAAGGAATTGATCAATATTTTGATAGAGGATAAAATTATTGAATTTAGAATAGTCATGCTGGAACACTTGAATATGGATATGGCTATATTGATAAAGAAGATCAAAGCTTTGAATAAATGGTCCAAAGAAATGGTATATCTTTCTAGTGATCTCAAATAATTGGAAAACATGATGATGCATATAATTGGGATCCTAATCAAGGATCCAAATATGATCAATAATATGGGCTTGATCATAGATGAGGAGTTAAAACATAGGTCAAATCAGTGCATACAAGAAGTAAAGAATCAAATCTGAGGTAAAATAAGGGTAGATGATAAAAGGTTCTTGGATATGATCTTATCTATAGAGGAGAAGATAGGAGATGCAAGGAGAATCAAAAAAGCTTTGGAGATGGATTACAAGGAATTAAAATGCTTAGATGATCAAGAAGAAGAATTTTTTATGGAACCCATCATCAAATTTAATTTGATTTATGATCAACATAGCAAATCAATGCAGATAATGCAACAAAGACAAGGGACTGCAATACAAGTCCTTATCAAAGTCAAATTTGTTGAATTTATCATATTCTTATGTAGATGAACATGTTTATCATTTTAAAAAAAAGAAAATTATTTTTGTAAAATCCTATTCATCTTTTAAATTGAATTGCGTATAGGCTAGTCCATTTAGAAAGTGTTTGGTTATAGAATTTTGTAAAGGGACAACTGTACATGACACTTATATAATTATCATTTGACATGATTGATCAGCATACATCCTTAGTATTATATATAAGGGGTATTTTCATTTGTAAATGGGGAGAGTTTTTGAGCAAAAACTTGGTGTAAAATTTGAGAAATTAATACAACAAAATAATTCTAGAAATATTGTCTAGCATTTATTTGTGTGTTTACTATTATGGTCAATCTCTCAATTATCTATTTGGATGTCTAGATTTGAATTATTTTTATGGATTCTTGATGTGTTCATATGAATGTAGAGTTGTCAATTTGTGATTAAGATAGGCTGATTGAAGTATTTTAAGTTCATTTAATTTTCCATATTTCCTTTATAGATGTGCTAATGTAATTTGTTTGTTGAAGTAAATCTCTAAAGTGAACTTGATTTCTTATTTTCATTATTTCACTTTTCCTTATACATTTTCCTGATATATGATAGGATTTGTACCTTTTCTATTTCATATCATATATCAGTTTAGTATATGTCTTGATGAAATTTAAGATCTATCATAATGTCTAGATTGAAAATTAGAACAACTTTCTACCCTACCCTTTCTTTTGTCCATTTTTTGATCAACTCCCTTTAGTTTATCTTTCATTGTAAATATATTTACTAGATTAGACTTTATATCTTAGGTTTTGATCATAATTCACTATACGTAGTTTAAATTACCTTATATTTTAGACCAAGGTTGATCCCGACAACCAATTTTTATTATCATTTTGTGAAACAATTATATTTCTTTGCCTCTATTCGACCAAAGATATCAAGAATATCATAACTAGCTACTCATGAAATATATTCTTTGAATCCAAAAATGAGAAGAGTTTTCCTCAACACTCTATAAATGTGATACACTTTGAGGCATCAAAAATTACCACAAATCTTTAGGATTTATTTGGTATAACAAGTATTACAAGTTTTGATTCTTTGACTAATATTATCTTTCCCACTTATTTCATGTATATAATATATAATTATATTGACCAATTTATGAAGTTTATAACTCATTTTATTATTAAACAAACAAATCCTCCATCACCTAAATTAGGAACTAAAGTGGCTAGTCCAAACTTTTAAGACATTGTATAAGAGACTATTTTTTGCCACATAACCCATGTAGGCTTATCTCCTGACCAAATTGGATGTTTCCTTTAATCATGGTCACCCATTATATTACATATTTGTTTTAATTGAATATTCTCCTAACCTCACTAGATTTATCTTTTAGACACCCCTTTAGACAAATATTTCCATAGAAAGGTTTCTCATTCCATGTTTTCCTTCACTTCCTACACCTCCACGCTCTACTTCTCCATATCCTTCCATAATCATTACACCTCCATAGAGATCTCCATATCCTTCCACTCTCATGACACATCCCCAATCCGGTTCTCCATATCACTCCACCCTTATGCCTCAACCACAAACCACTTTATCCACTACCACTTAGTCCTCTCACAAAGCTCTCTTTATGACTCTTATCTAGATATAAAAGATGTAACTAGATCACTCAACTAGGAAATATAGTGATCATTAAATAAATTGAACAAACTATATATTTTTATGTAACATCAAACAAGATCAAAAGACTGAGACAAAGGATTATTACTACTGGTGCAAAGTCCACAAATTTTTTGAGAGGAATAACTATTCTCCCTAACAAAGAAGAGGAAAACTATGCCTAGAGAGGAAAATGAAATACAAGAATATTTCAAATTCATAGTAGATTATATTTTGGGAGTGTTTAAAAATATGTATCATATCCTCCAATATTAAAATAAAATATTAGAGGCACAAATAAGAATAGATCCAAGAAAACACATAGTAGACAATGTTCATAGTTTGGGTAAAACCTTCTATGAAATACTGTGTTTTGTCTAAAACTCTAGTAGAGAATCACACCAACAATGGAATAATGTAGTGAATTTTTATGAAGAATTGAATAATTTGGATGATAAATTGCATTTTATTGAGAATGAAGTTAGGTAAAAATAATACTACCATCTTAATTTTTTACAATGGCTAGATATTGCTTTGGCTCATAATTTTGTAATAAACAAGATAACTCATCTCATGTAATGGCATAAATAGATCCAAGAGCTAGTTTAGTAGTTAACTATCCAAAATAAAAAGGTAGTATATATAATTTGTGACATGTGAATTCAATGTATATATATGCCACAAGATCAAGAGGACACCAAACCATTCTTTTATAACATTTTAAAAATTATTACCAATAGTTTCAAAATAAAAGCTGAAAGCATAATTTTTGGGAGTAGTGACTATGTAATATAGTTTATTTTATTTATTAAATATAACATGGCACAGTCATAAGCATTATGTACCTATTTCAAGGCCTCGATGAATTTACACATGAGTTTGATGGAAAAAAAATCCATATTATTTAAAAGATCCATCATTGATTTTGAATATATTGAGATGTATTTTTAAACATGTGTGACTAAATATGAAAATTTAAAGCAATAGGGATGGTTTGTCACTTAGATGGCATATTCATATTCACAAGCTCAAGTTTTGATAACTAGGTCTTATTTTCCCATGTATATAATGGTTTAAACTTCAATAGGTCTAGTGATGTTAACCTTACCTTTGGATTCCAATCCTTTACATTCATAGCTATGACCACCTATAGTCACAATTGTATTGATGCAATTAAAGAATTCAGTAATGGTAGTAAAGCAAAGATTTTCTAAATTAGTATCCCATGTTACTGATATTTCAAATCCATTAGCTTCTACTACAACTAAGTCTAGTTATGGTATACTTATAACTACTAATACTACTCATACTCCTTGAATGACTATTGGAGTTATTTTTTGATTGAGTTATTTTATGTATTTGTGCATGATAAAAATATCTAGAATAAGATTTTTGATTCAAACAAGTAGAGTTTGCATAACTAGATAGTATTATTTTATAATTTAGACAACTTTCATGGATGAGTTGATCCCTTACAATAGTTGTATAATCATTTCTTCTATCTATTTTTTAGGATATTTTGGTAATTAATGCAAGAAATGAATTTTTTCATGATAGTTATGTGAGTTTGTGTGAATGTTATTTTATCTTCCAATTTTTTTATTCATTGAATAATTTCCATTCAATTGATAATATATGGGATAGGTTAAGTGCATGTTTTTTATAGAGATGAGATTGAAAAAAAATTAGTCTTGTTTATTCTTTGGTTGTGGATGACACTTACAACTTGTTAGTGACATAGGATGTTCTTGAAGTCTATTACTAACAACATATTTGATTATGCTCATTAAACCTAATTGTTATTATTTACTCAGAATCTTCATTGTGTTTTTTTTCATATTATTCATTTAGATAATCCATAATATTCATTGAGTCATCATTTATAATTTTCCTAGTAGAGTAAGTCAATATATAAGGGTTAAATCTCCAATCATTTCATATAACCCTTTATTTTCTACCTTACCCTTACCTCATTTTTATATTTTTTGAAAAACTCACCTTAGGTTAGATCCACACATTTTATGTCAAGTAGAATCTAAACATCCTTCATATCCTAACCATCCATAGTTAATAACCACTCCACTCATCATTATTTCACCACATTATACCTAATTCTAAAATTTATACCTCTATATTTGTAGACACTTTCTTCAACATAGGATGGTTACATACATACTAATTTCTAACTTGGATGAAGATGTCTAGTACAAAATACCTACTAAAATAAGATGTGACCACATAGATGCTTTGGGGTTCTATGTCACCTTCACTCTAGTGTGTTGGAAATAAGCCACACCTATACCAAATATGGGATATCCATAGAGGGGATAAAATCTCAGTTGATAGAGCACTCCAATAGCAAATATAAGCTCTTAGATTTGAGTTATAGCTAGTCCATATCAATTTTAGGTCAACATATGTTATCAATGTCAGGATAGGAGCCCCTAGAAGCTATTATATGGTATAAGTGGGGTGTTATAAATAATCCACACCCATACTAATGATCAGCTAGCCATAAAGGGGTCAATATCTCAATTGGCATATCACTCCAATAGAAAATGTAAGATCCTAGGTTTGAGTCCTAGCTGGTCCATATGAGTTGTAACTCAACATAATGTATTTAGATCTGGTTCATGGATTGTCATTCCTTGTCAAAAAAAAAACCCTAGTTACTCATCTTCATATTAGTTATGGTAAAAATGGGTTATTGGGAACATGATGTTGATCTATCCCAAAGACTCCATTGCTAATGATCATTATATACATTTATAATACTTTTTAAAAGGGCCTCAAACTTATGTAATTATCCCCTATGTTTTGGCTTGTGTGTGAATAATGCCATATGTGATAAGCATGTAAAATAATGACCCATATTTTAACTTGTAAAATATATATCTTGGTATGTTCCTTTAGTAATCTATACCTATATATTTGTTTCCCCTATGATTAATATATACATACAAGAAAAAATGGAAAAAAATCTAATTTGAGTGCTTGATTGAGTGCCTTTGAAAAGTTACCTTGGTCTCTCTAGGTTTTTTCTAGGTGAGGATTGAATGAGGGTAGATATTATATTTATATTAATACCTTTGAATAATATCTCACATTAAATCACATAGGTCAACCTTAAAGATACTTTTCATTCGTAAATTGGAGTACTTTATGGCACTAAACACTTACGTCAATTCAAGCTTAAGTGTCTAAGTAGTTATAAAATAGGTGCATGTCTAGAACTTGTAAAGATGCAAGATAAACAAGTTTATAACATTTTGGGTAAGATAAAAGGCCTAAGTCATTAGAATAACATTGTTTAGACTAAGAGATAATAAATTAGGCACATAAAGATAGTGTATACAAGCCTTCTGGTAGCAATAAAAGTTATAGAAGCTAAATTACATCCATAATATTTATTTGACAAGTGTATAAGATTGAGGTGACATATAATTCTAAAACAGTGTCTACAAAGGGTCTCAATATTCAATTATTAAGATTCACTTTAGTTTTACATACTAGATCCCCTAGTATGGTTAAAAGGGGCCAATTTATAGTCTAGTATACTATTCTTATGACCTTTTTAGGTTCATTAAAGACCTAGATTGGATAGATGTTACCCATCCAAATTCACTAACCCAAGTCAATAAATATTAACATTTTACTATGTCCTAATTACTTAGTTTAACCATCACCATAGCTGGTGTATTTCATGACTTACCTAAGAACCCATAGAAGTACATTCCTTTGTTCTCTCCTTATATGGGATGAATTATGGAGGAACATATGAAATACATAAAAATTTATATAATATTTATTAGTTTATTTCATGAATATATTTAATGTATACTATTCATGTTCACATTGCATGATGTTGCATATGATTGGTTCCTTAAACTTCTATAAATTTTAATTATATCCTAGAACCAATGTGATGAAACATTTATGGCACAATTTTGACAAGTTTCTAATCCTAATTTGATATAACAAAAAAATTATATCATAAAAAGGTAACTTAATTAACCATTTAGACCATTCAATGAAAGATTAAAAAATATGTACATTCATGTGGATACTACATACATACATGTGTCTCCCTAGCCCTTGAAATTATAAAAACTCCTTAGATCCTATAACTATAGTATTCCTGAATAGTGGTGAGAATATCAATAACCTAGAAAATTCATTTGCTAAAGCTATTAGCATTTATATATAGTTTAATCCTTAATTATAAACCATAGCCAATATTAATCCAAATTCCCTAGCCCTAAATCCAATTCTAAACATAAACTAATGTCATGGCTAATAATAAGAATCAAGGTTTCACTTAGTTTCCTCTGCCTCATATTGCATCTAACTAGAACCTAAGTTTTCCAAACAATCCTACACGTGTCTAATGATTAGAATAAAAATAAATATCTACTCATAATTAAGACATATACCACATAGGGGACAACCTTTGATTCCACCATAAATATTTATATGCCATTAAATTCATGGTACATAAACTTAGTAATTAGTTTATAAACATGTATAAATGATTGGGAAAAACTATAAGAAACAATTCATATCCTCATCCCAAAAGATTTCTTGAGATGAATATTTGTGAGGCAACCTTACCTAACTAGTGTAGAGTCCATAGTACTACTTAACATGAAAAAATAAATTGCATAGAATTTTTTGTTTCCTTTGAAATAATTTAAAAGGATATAGAAAGATATTAGGTATCCCAAAATAAACTTTACTCATCTACATCTAGTCCCTCTAGCACTTTTAGTAGCACTATGGTTTTTAAGACCTACGATTTCTCATTCCTAGTTGAGGATGAGAATGAGCCAAAACATAACACATATGAGATTCATGATTTAAAAAAAATAGAGGAATAAATATAAAATAATAAATAATAATAAACATCATTTCATGACTTCTACACCTCTTGACAATAATGTATTTACTCCTCCAAATCAAAATGCTAATAACAATACACCTCCTCCTAAATGGAATGATTAGTGGTAATAAAATGATACACACATTAAGAATGGATACAATATAGAGGTGGACATGAATAAAACTGAGGAAAAAATTATTATTATCAAGTTGTCTCAGATCATAAAACAAAGGGATATTTTACTCAAGCATTAAACTACTAAACCATCTACTAACAAATAAAAAATGACATGTGACTATAGTCATGTATAAAGACAAACTGAGGTCCCACATTTACTATTTATTATCAGAATCCTTAGGAATAATGTTTATAGTTAATTATTTTAATTATGTTTTTAATTCGACATAATACCCATGAGAATATGTAAAATACTAGGGATAACTCTAGATATGTCTAAAAGAGTAGTTTTATATTTAGGCAAATCTATAGTCTTAGTTGTGGGAAAATCACTAAATGTCCACATGCATCTCAATTCTAAACCATTATTATATAATAAATTAAAATCCTTTTATTTTAATCCCTAAAGCTTATGGTTTACTCTTAAGTCATGATTGGCCAAAAAAATAAAATATATACATGTCCATAAATTTTTCACATATGTGGTTGCCTTAGAAAGGAGTATCCAATTAGATTAGAGTCAACAAAGAACCAATAATGAAGCATGTGATCATATAATACAATTAAAAATATTTAAAAAATTAATTTACCCTCATCACATGTAAGGTATTACACTTTCACAACTAACTATAAACAACATTAATGGAAATTTTAAGGTCCTTCATAGTTATGGACCTTATATTTTGATGGCACTCAATCCAAGCAAGGCTCTGATGTTTGGCAAAACCTTGAATGATATTTACCAACAATATTTACTTCCTAATTTTAGATTATAATTTACATGTGATAACAACCATGAATAAAAGGAATATTTAATTTTGTGGATCTAATTTTCATTAAAACATAATGTAAAATAACTAGTAATGCTTAGAGACCTAGAGTTAGTTGTTAACCAAACCAAGAGTTGATATCAATGAAAGATTTAATATCCCAATAAATATAAACATATAGCCTTAGATTTTATATAATCATTTTTAGATTCAATTATAACCTCAATCCCCAAAGATAAAAATTGGATAACTGATTCCTTGGCTATTTCTATAGCACATTTGGCTTCCTTGTAGGAATAAAAATGCATAAATTATCTATGGAATTAGTACCCTATCCTTCAGTGCTTGATAATGATGATAAATTTTAGGTATATGATAATGACCAACAAATTTTATAGTTTATGATCAATTATGGTGTCTTCAAGTATCATATTATTAATAAAAATTATTTCAATCTAATGAATGAATAAGATAAGGAAAACTATGGTAACCTCCAATTAAAAGAAAAAAAGATACCCAAAGGGATGGTCTCCTTGGAGTGGGTCCTTTATATGTACCACTAATTTTAAATTAAAAAATATTCACTAACAAATATGATTTTTCCAATAGAAATCTATGGAAAGATAAATTCCCCCAAATAGTTAACATTAGATTAAATTGAATAAAATAAGAGAAGCAAAGGCTAAGGGAATTATTAACTAAATAAAAATATATTTTTTATTAGACTTATGTGCTGAAAGCACAACCAATAAGGTGGGGGGTGAGATAGTGTACAAACTTTTCACTCAATTCTATACATCATTCATTACCCATTCAAACTAACATAGAGATATAACAAAGCATAAAGAGGCAATCACATAAGCATGAAGCAATAACATAACACATGAACACCATATATATGTGGTAAGAGATCATGGGGGATAAAAACAATATAAAATGACTTTGAATACTATCCTCTAAGCAATGAAAAAACATTTAATGATGCACCAACCCCACAAGGAGCATTAACCCCTCATTAGTTAGGCACCAACCCAACTAGTCATTTAGAAAGATCCAAATTTCAAGATAGATCAAAACCCATAAATGAAATGGAAAAAACCCATCCAATTCAATAACACTTATTCAAGCTCCAAATTTCATGGCAGCTCCAAATCCATCTTGACCAAGCACCAACCTAGCCAAGGCAAGCTTAATCACCTCAAGACACCTTGTTATTCTCTCAATTGATGGTGATATCTTTGTCTTCTCTCTCTCTCTTATCTATCCTAAAATAAATTCACTATAATATAACTATAATAAACTTATAATTAAGTTACTTAAGGTCTCTTAATATCCATTAACTCATTTATCTCTCCTTAGTCTTTTATACCTCTCAAATAGCCTTTTAGGCTTACTCGCTCAACATGCCTCTTCTAGGCTCATTGGGTCTATTAACATTATAATACACATAAATAAGATATTTTATATGTTCAAAAATAATTATATATTCTTTTTATGATCCTTAATGACCTAATTCTACTCCTCCAAGAGCCTTTTCCTTTGCTTATCTTTTCATGTCTCTTACTTGCTCAAATAGGCCAATTAAGCCTTTCTTTTATACTCAACTCTTCTTATCACCCATATTTATTAGAAAAGAACATAAAAACACTTTAAATATGTCCAATACAATAAATTATCACTCCATAAGTTGGTCATCATTCATAGGGACCAAAACCCTATTAGGCCTAATAGAGACCTAAAGGAATTAGGCCTTCTTTAAGGCACACATTAATCTCTGATGTATTAGAAAAAATTTAGGATCCAAAAATGATTTAAAAAATCCAAAAAAACCTCAAATATACCCATTATAACATCCATTTATTTATATACCACGTATAAGCTAAATTCACTACTTGAACCAAGCTATTAGGCTTACTCGCCATTAGCCATTTATACATAAGAAAAAAATTATTTTAAAAATTAATTATATAATAAATTTTGAAAATTTTAAAAATAAAAATATCCTCCATGACATAATTTTAATTTAAATTTCCATTGGACATCACCAAATAGGCCAAAAGACCTCAAACTTACTCTTGCAACATGACCACATGAAATGGTCAAGCACTGCCAAAGTACAATCAATAAGATTTGATCACAAACATATAAATATGAAATTTTTATGAATAAAAACACATTAAAATTAAATTTTTATAATTATATAACATATTTATATTTACTATATTCTTCAATTTTGAGCAAAACACTCCAAAATCATCTCTGTAATTTGATTATGCAAAACTATCAATAAGGCTATCAACAAAATCATGTAAAAGTTTTTCTTTAACAATTATAATATTTCTTAAAATACATATAATTAAAATTAATATATAATATGTTTTATCTATATCATACTCCAATATTTATATCTCAAACTACAGTGAAAATAATTGGTCTTATAGACTAATCTCTCAAGCCACTCTCTTACAGTCCTTACATAGTTTGATAAGCTATTTTGGCTTCCACATATTAACACCTTATAATAAATAAAAAATTCCATAAGTTTTTTATATTTAATTTATTTCTTAAAAAACAACATAATATTATGATTTATTTAAGCTAATATATCCTCTAACTTACCATTCTCACTTACATAGATAGAGTTGTCAAACTACCTTAAGAACCAGTCATGGTGAATATGACTTCCAACACTTATAGGATCACTTTAAATAAATTATAAATAATTTATATGATCCTTATATATAATTATAACATATAAAATCACACAATTATATATTTATAATGGTAAATATGAGATATAAAGACCAATATTTGAAACATACTCTTTCACTGTCTTGACTCACACATACAAGCCATCTTGAGAGCAATGTTTTCACCATTTGAAATGAATTAAAAGTAATATAATAAAAGTTAAAATATGAATATGTATTGAATAATTACCTCAATAAAATATATCGTTCCCTAATACTCTACATCCAATCCCTAATCACTTTCTCACTTTTATTGTGTTTTCTCACTATTGTCACTCTTTTCTAGTTTAGCGATAGGTCAACTTGGGTGAGAAAAATAGTCGATTCAAATGTTGTAACTTGAAAAAATAGAACCATTTAAATCAATAAAAAAATCTTCACCTTCAACCTCCATCCACTTTCATGTATTGACATGGTCAACCCTACCTATAACATCAAATTATTCAAAAATAAGGGTTTTTATGTAGGTTCTACTCACTATCCTGGTACACCACTACCACTTGGATATGCCTAATGGAGTCCTATACAAAATACAATAATATAAAAATACTTACCAATATATTATAGATTATTTTCAACAATATTTTCACCATCGGGTATGAAACTTATCCTTGACATCTATTGAAGAACCATGAAACTCACTCATGTTTCATATAAGATGTCATATATCCCTATTCCTCATTAGGACTACTCAATCATAGATATGGTTTTAAGAAAAAAAATTACCTTCTATAAATTAATGCATTCTCTTTTATCAAAATACTATTAAGATCACATACACCATTCCTCATGCTCCCTAGGTCTCAAACATACTCCTTGAGTCATTAGAGCTTGACTCAATTTATGGCACCTTCAATAAAACACCTCAACAAACTAGGTATGTAAACAAATTTTTAAAAAATTATCAAGACCATTTGAAAAAACTTAGAAAAATCATCATCTTTATATCATTATTATGGTACTTGAGACAAGCCATCATGCTTCCTCTATGACCTTATGAGTTTAACAACACATCAAGACCAAATTCTTTAGAAAATTTTATCATATATTATTCATGACCATATTGGTCTTGTAGACCAATTCCCTTACTCTTATGTTTCATAAGCCATTATGGCTCATACTATCTCAAAATAACTTCCACCTATCAAACTGTTAGTTTAGGTCTTATGATATCTCAATATCTATGACACACCTTTATCAAACCATCATCAAATTTTTGTCAATACTATTATATCACATGAAACCTCTGAGTAAGAGTAATCTAATCAGTCTTATACTTCACACACTTTTGTCAACATCCTCATAAAATTCACTATATTTTCATTGTCTCATTGTCTTATGAAGTCTTGGAAACATGTGCATACCTTTATACCTCATGAAGGATCAAACATACCTCAAATAGTTCTCATCAACATATTCAGGATTCTAACAAACCTCTTATTTATCTATGATATCTTCATAGACTCATATCAACTCCTATTATTTGATGATCAACTCATCCTTCACTTGCAGACCTCTTTGTGAGGATACAAATCACTTCATAGCATATTCTTTCAAGGCCAAAATAAGATTCGTGTAACCTCAATCTTGATGAACATAGAAAATAAGAAACATCTTTCTTCTACCAAGTTAGCTGAACAAGTATACCACCTTCAAAAATCTCTTTATTTTAACATGTATTCATAGTCCTTAGGTCTTATTTTTTATTTAGATTCAATATAGTATTTCTTCTTCTTAGTTAATCTTACCAGTATCATCATATAGACTCCTATGCAAATCTCAACCATGACCTTCACATGCTTAGACATCTTTGTGCTTAAAGGATCACCTTCAAGCTATCAAGATTATTTAAAGTACTTGATTTGATACCAATTATTGGAAAAACAACCATTGTGGGTTAAATTAGCATATAAATTTCTCACTTAGTTCCATACATCATTCATTACCCATTCAAACTAGCATAGAGATATAACAAAGCATAGAGAGGCAATCACATAAACATGAAGTAAGAACATAAAACTTGAACACCATAAATATGTGGTAAAGCCTCATGGGGTATAAAAACCACTATCACACTACTTAGACTATTGTCTTATAAGTAATGAAATAACCTTTAGTGAGGCACCAACCCCATAAGGAACACCAACCCCTCACTAGGTAGGCACCAACCCATCTAGTCCTTTACCAAGATACAAATTGTAATGAGGCTCCAACCCCCTAAGTGACTTGGAATTAACCCAACCAATTAAATAAAACTTATTAAATCTCCAATATACAAGGCATTTCCAAATCCCTTTTAACCAAGCACTAACCCATCCAAGGCAAGCTTAATCACCTCAAGACACCTTATTACTCTCTCTCTCTCTCTCTCTCTCTCTCTCTCTCTCTCTTATTTATCATAAAATATACTTAATTTAATATAATTTTAATAAACTTATCATGAATATACTAATGGTCTCACAACAGCCATCAACATCCATCAACTCTCCTTAGTCTTCTACACTTCTCAAACAACCTTCTAGGCTTACTCACTCAACATGCCTCTTTTAGGATCATTAGGTCTTTTGACCTTATCATACACATAAAAAAGTTATGTTATATGTTAAAAATTATTTCTCTCTTATTTTTATGATCCTTAATGACCTACTTCTCCTTAATGAGCTTTTTCCTTTGGTTATCTTTCCATGTCTCTTGCCTGCTCAAATAGTCCAATTAGGCCTTCCTTTTATACTCAACTCTTCATCTCACTCATATTGGTAGGATAATAACATAACCACACTTTAATAACACTTTATATAGGTCCTCATAAAATATTTACATAATAAACAATCACTCCATAAGTTGGTCATCACTCATAGGGACCAAAACCCTATTAGGCCAAATAAAGACCTAAAGGAAATAGGACTTATTTAAGGTAAACATTAAAATTTCACCTATTATATCACATATATCCTCCAATAAGACTTAAAAACTTCAAAAATTTCTTAAATATACCCATTATAACATCCACTTAGGTCTATACCACTTGTAATTCAAACTCACTACTTGAACCAAGCTATTAGGCCTACTCACCATTAGCCCTTTATACATAGAAAAAGTCTATCTTATAAAAATGAAGTATAAAATAAAAGTTTAAAATTAAAACAATCAAAATATAAAAATAATATAACATTAATTATCTTATGGTCATCAATATTTACATTTGACATAACCAAATAGGCCATAAGTCCTCAAACCAACTTTTGCAACATGACCACTCAGAATGGTCAAACACTACCAAAATACAGTCAACAAGATTTGAAAACAAATATCTGAATATGAAAATATAATTAATAAAAAACATTAAAAAACATTAAAATTAATATTTTACACTTAAATAAGATATTAATCTTTAATATATTCTTCAAATCTGAGTAAAACACTCCAAAATCATCTCTATAATATGACTACTCAAAACCACCAACATGCCTATCAACATAGTCATTTAGAAGTTTATATTTAACACTTTTAAGAGTATTTAAAGTACATATAATTAAAATTAATATATAATATTTGTTATATATATCATCCTAAAATATTTATATCTCAAACTCTAGTGATAATCATTGGTCTTACAGACCAATCTCTCAAGCCACTCTCTCACAATCCTTACATAGTTTGATAATCCATTTTGGATTCCACATATTAACACCTTAGAGTAACTCAAAAACTTAAATCAGGATTTTATATTTAATTTTTGTCCTAAAAAATAAGATAATATTAATATTATGTTTTATTTAAGTCCAGAGATCCTCCAACTTACCTTTGTCACTTACATACACATAGTTGACAAACTGCCTTAAGAACTAGTCATGGTGAATATGACTTAAAAAAATTTAGGATCACTTTAAATAAATTATAAATAATTTATATGATCATTAAATATCATTATAACATATCCAATTACATAATTATATTGTTATCATGGTAAACATGAGATATATAGACCAATATCTAAAACATACTCTTTCAATATCTTGACCAACATAGAAAAGCCATCTTGGGAGAAATGTTTTCACAATTTGAAATAAATTAAAATTAATATAAAAAAAATTAATATGATTAATATGTATTTAAAAATTACCTCAATTAAATATATCCTTCCCTAATCCTCTGTAACCAATCCCTAATCACTTTCTCACTTTGACTGGTTTTTCTCAGTATTTTCACTCTTTACCAGTTTAGCGATAGGTCAACTTGGGTAAGAAAATTAGCCAACACATTGGATATAAATTTAAAAAATATCACAATGGATATAAATAAAAAGTCTTAACCGTCAACATCCATCCACTTTTATGCATTGACTTGGTCAATCCTATTGTAGCACTAATTTTTTTAGAAATAAGGGTTTTGATGTAGGTTCTACTAACTATCTTGACACACCACTGCCACCTAGAGATGATTTATGGTTTCCTACATAAAATGAAATCATAAATAAATACTTACCAATATATTATAGGTCATTATAAACAATATTTTTACCATCAATTTAATATGAGGGTTTCGAGAGGGTTTTGGACAAGTTTTAGGTGTTAACGATTATTCATACAATATTGCCCCTAAAATTCCAAAATAATGATTGTATATTTAATAAATGACCCTTACCAATCTCTCCTAAAATAATTATTACACCATGAAGATTTTACACATGTAAATTAGCATCAATTGTTCCTCCTCAGGTTTTGAAACCTTATTTTGTAAGCTAGAGAGACTTCAAAAACACCATTTCATGAAATTTCATTCTCCTCAAGACCTAAAAATTCATGATAATTATTAAAAAAACATATTAAACCTTAATATATTCCAAAATTTTCATATTAACTTATAAAATCAACTTGACCCTTCATTTGGCCATACTAGGTCTTTATGCATGTTATCCCTGGAACTACGAGTCATACTTTAGAACTTGAATATGTCTTGAAACCTCTTTCACTAATATAAAAAAATAATTCACATGCCATATTACATAATACCAAGATTAAAATATTCCAACCATCAACTCCCAAGTCTCATACTCCTCATCTTAACATGATACCAAGTATGTGCCTTTACACTAGGTTTCTCATGCAAGGACTAAGCCTCAATACCTAACATTAATATCACTATATATGTGCTTTATTCCTCATTAAAATGTTAAAACACATTATAAAATTTTATGTAAATAATTTTCATCCTTCATAGATCATGTTAACACCTTAGGACCCCTAGCTAGATTAGATAGAGTCTAAGAATATCTTATATACAAATTAGACCTGTAGGTCTTACCTCTATAGTCATACTATGGAACACACATAGGTGTTTAAATTAATTAAATTTATGTTAAAATTTTATTATAAATAATATTATTCCTCTCCACATTCATCTCCTAGAGACATCATGATCCTTCTTGCACTAGACTAGATATCCCATGTTTTTAGTCTTATTATCACTTCATGACATCATCCTTCATCAAGGACCTATAATCCCTAATTTCATCATTCATCACTATACATCACAAGATATTCAAATTGATCACCATACCTCATTCTTAATTTAACTTAAATGACCATATACTAACATATGACATCAATGATAACTTGCAACATTATGAAATTCTAAAAGTTTTTGATCCCAATGTTATCATATATATCATACCGCTAAAGAAAGAGAACAAAACCTTTTTGTAGAGACAAATACCAATTAATCACATCTTAGATCCTCTCATTTAAAAATAAGTCTAAAAATTATTAGATTCTAAAACTAAATTTCCTATCTGACATTTTACTTGAGTGGCAAAGTTAGTCCTTATATGAAATAAAAGTGGTGAATTAATAACGTGTGTAGATTTGAGGAACCTTAAATGAGATCCATAAAAGGAAATTTATCCTTTTCACTCCTTATATGAAATTATTTAGATAGTTAGCGGGTCACAGATGATTTCCATTCTAGATGGTTTCTCAGGATACAATCAGGTATTAGTATAAAATGATGATGGTATGAAAACTATTTCACAAATAAATGGGGAAAATTTGCATATAAAAGAATTCCATTTGGAGTGATTAATGTGGATGATACTTTTTATAATGTCATTCATTTTTATTTCTAATTACTCATTGGTAACTATATCATAATCTATGTGGATGAATTAACTATATTTTCTAAGGATAATATATTACAAAACCAACTTATAGAGAGTATTAAATAAATGTAGAAGGTATGGGATTTATATTAACCCAAATAAGAGTATTTTTGGGGTCACTAAAGGTAAACTTTTAGGTCAAGTTATCACCAAGGAAGGAATTTCAATAGATCCTAAAATAGTTCAAAATATTTCAATTTTTTTGTATCCTAACAACAAAAAGGAGCTAAAATACTTATTTAGAAAGATAAATTTTGTTTGTACGTTTATTTTAGAATTTTTAGAAATTATGAAACCATTGAACATAATATTAAAATAAGATGCCAAGATATAATGGACAATAAATGCCAATAAAACATTTTAGGTAATTAAATATTCTATTGCCTAGGTCCTAGTTCTGAATAGGATTGATTTCAATAAGGACTTGTTCTTGAATTCATTTTTATCACATTAAACTATAGCAATAGTAATCACATAGAAGATTTATGATAGTGAAGATCCAATTACCTTTATGAGTACTAATCTAAAAGATGCATAACTAACATATTCCATGATAGATAAACATATTTATGTTTTGGTCATGGTAGTGAAGAAATTTAGACATTATATTTTTTTTGTCAAGACATACTTCCATTATTTTAAACCTAACAATCAAACTTACACTTTGTTAAAATGAGCTAGGAAAAATAAGGGATAAGTGAATGGATAGGTTTTAGGAATTTGATATTGAAATCAAACTTACAGATATGCCCTATGGATAAGGTATTATTTATCTATTGTTAGAGACAAATCCACACATATCTATTGAGAAAATTAAATAGTTTCAAGTACCTACAGGTAATTGGTAGCCCAGATCTTTCACTACCTACTTACTAGCACATGTCTTCATAAATTAAACAATTAATAAAGGTGAACACTCATGATTCATTATACACACTATATGATAAATAATCAACTGATTTATCAAAATAATTATGAAGTGATTTAATTAATATGTATTTTTAGAGAAGAATCAATAGACATCCTTGAAAAATTTCACCAAAAGATTGGTAGTAGAAACCCTTCAAACAATGACACATCAAAAAAAATTATGAGAATGGGTTATTATTATCTTATAATTTCTAAGTATACATAAAACCATTTTATAAACTATCACCAATGCCAAACATATTGACAAATATAAGTACATGTAACAATTCATTTATAGCATGTAATTTGATGGAACCCTTTTGCAAAATGGGGTTTAGATTTTTTTGGAGTTATTAATCCTAATTCATCATTTGGACACAATTTTGTATTCACTATAGCATATTATTATACAATATGGACTCAATTTTTTTCTACAAAACATTCTCAAGCACAAGACGTGATTACATTCCTTGAGTAAAGCATTCTGAATAGGATTTAAACTTTGGTATCCTTAGTCTATGATAATTAACATGTGTTTAAATATATATATTTCATATAATGGGATTATGAAAATCAAAGTAATATCATATTTTATTTTAACTATTACCCATAAGGTAATGAAGTTTTATAATCAACTAAAAAATATTTATATTGGTTTATGAACAACAACCAATATTTTTGATTAATTTAAATATACTAAAGTATCAATTGATGTAGGAGAAAATGGGAGATGATGGAAGGATTTAGTTTGGGATGTTAGATATAGTTTAGATGGAAGATGCACAAATAAAAAATTTATATAGTTTTAGTAAGCATCAAGATATTGCTAAAATATGGTTTGAAAAAATATCATTTATCAATGTTTTCATAATTTTAGATCTAGTCCTACCATGGAACAAAACACATTAAAATAAATGAAATAATGATAAGTTCACTCCATTATGTATTGGACCATATCATATCTCTAAAATTTTGGGTAAAAATGATTTTCATTTAAAACATTTATAAGGTAACAACTTGACATTTCTAGTCAATGGATAGTTATTAAAACACATTTCATGGATGCTTCAAATGGGAGAATATCTTAATTATTATGATTTATAATTTAATATTAGGATTATATTGCATTGTTTTCTTTTATATATTAGATTTTTTGCTTTCTAGGTTAGTATATAAGGTCATTTAGACCACTTATAGACACATTGACAAAATTATTTAGAAGGTTATTAGTCACATCTAAGGGTATTCATGGGATTAATTTTTATGTAAGTAGGATATAAAAATTAATTTATGTATAACGTTTGAGTGAAAAAATTATTTGGATTGAATAAATTTATCTAATTGTTTGAAGGTGACTTAATATTTTCATGTTATTTTTAGAAAGACTTCTCGTATTAAAATAAATTACACATTTAACACAATTAAATTTCATTTGAAAGATAATAAACATTAATAAATACAAAATATGAGTGAATTTTATGATTTAGAATGAATTTCATTATTATATACCTAGATAATGGTGGTTCCCAACCTCACTTCCATGGAAGTTTTCAAAAAAATAACCATGGAAGGTAGGTGATTCAAGTATCACTATCAGGGATATAAACACCCAATTGGTAGTATATTAATGCTTATAGTGGAATAAAAGATAATTTTATTTGGTATATGGATTATTGGATGGTAATATATCAATTCCTCTCTTCTCATACATGTGCTAAAAAGTCAATATAATATAAAATAGATAATTTAAGGCAAAGAAAACTCAAATTTTGTCTAATCATTGTTAAATATCTCATAAAAAGATTAAAAAAACCTCTATGAAATCACACATGATCTAAAAATTTCTAATGAGGATTTAAAAATACCATTATCGACATTTTTAAACTAATGAATTGGTAAAAATAAAAGTATTATTTTAAAATGGGGTCCCAAGAATTAGATAATGGTATGGTAAATTATAAAAGAAAATGAAAAATATTACAAATCTTATGGTTTTAATTTTATATAAAATATTATACCAATTGATCTATTTTCACTTTGATCTTACATACATACATTCAATCAAATGATCCACTAGAAAAATTTGGATAATTCCCTAAGTGTGGGATCTTAGCTTGTTGGTATGAAAATCTGGAGAAGGACGAGTTCCTTCCTAAACTATATGCACCTAATTTAAGATCATTCACAGGCCTAAAAATATGCTTAAGAGATTTATCTATAGTTAAGACTATAAATTTTGGTCATGGAAAAACTAAAAATGGAAAAGGTGATGCACCAAAGTTCAAGGATCTCTTCCACTCGCTTATAAAAGCCCAAGAGAACCTATAAATACTTAAAACTCTCATACACAATCTTCAAATTCAAACTCTCTAGCATAAGTGTTTTATATAAAGGTATGAAACTTAGGACAAAATTAGGAGGGCTTATGGTTTTAATTGTATATAAAATTTTATACCAATTGATCTATTTTCACTTGGATCTTACAAACATTCATTCAATCAAATGATGCACTAGAAAATTTTTGATAATTCCCTAAGTGTGGGATCTTAGCTTGTAGGTATGAACCTCTGGAGAAGGATGAGTTCCTTCCTAAACTATATGCACCTAATTTAAGATCATTCATAGGCCTAAAAATATGCTTAAGAGATTTATCTATAGTTAAGACTATAAATTTTGGTCATGGAAAAACTAAAAATGAAAAAGTTGATGCACCAAAGTTCAAGGATCTCCTCCACTCCTTAGAAAAGCACAAGAGAACCTATAAATACTTAAAACTCTCATACACAATCTTCAAATTCAAACTCTCTAGCATAAGTGTTTTATATAAAGGTATGAAACCTAGGACAAAATTAGGAGGGTTAATCATCCATCTTAAAAAAGGATGGAATGGTGAGTTTACATAGCTAATTATTACATAATTTCATTAATAAATAGTATACAACATATAAAATATAGTGTTATTGGATAAAGTTAAGCGGAATTTGGACAATAATTCAAGAGAGAACAACTTTATATAAGAATAGATCAAAAAAATCATGAAATTCACATAAGATACAACTATTTGAATAAGGAAAATTCAATATTTTATTAATTCTAAGGCATTAAGCTAGCATTAAAAGTCTCTAAAAGGCTAGAGTCTTATCATACACAATAGGAGGGATCATCAAAAATTCATTTTTAGCCATATCTATAATAAAATAAGATGAGAGAGGAGAAAATAGCCCTACAAGACCTCATAAATGTTGTCATTACACCATGATCTAGTCCATATCACAAAATAGACAAGGAAATGGATGTATTAATCCTCCTCCAACATATTAGTCTTATATTCATGTTGATCTCCATGGAAAATGGGCATAGTAGTGGAGGTGATGACCCTATTTTTTATCTCCTTGACCTCTAGAATCATTTTTCATGCATGGTTTAGTCAATTTACCTTGAATGTCACTCCACTTTTTGAAAAAATGGTTCTCTTTTCCTAATGTCCTTAACTCATCCACCTCTTCATGTATGCATGTTAGATCTTGTTGAATGGTTGAGTTGGAAGTGGAACTCCCATTTAGAGAATTGAGTAGACTTGACCTGATTCCCACTCCATGGATGGAGTTACTTTTTTTTGGGGGTAGTTTTTTAATGCATCATACCTCCATTATGATCTTAATGAAAACTTACACCATTAATGATAGTAATTAAAATGTTATAACATCATAAGTTGACTAAAATTCATCTTCAAATCCATTTGACGGTCTCTAGGAGAGGTGGAGAAGCTGATGCATCATCATATTTTCCCATAAGAGATCTTGGAGAAGCTAATAAATCTACATTTTTATGCTTTTATGGATCAATATTATCTTATATTTCACTTTACAAACTTATAATCAGCTTCTTTACAATCATCACAAGACTCTCGTAACTTGTTACAGGTATATTAGGTGGTCTCTATTTTTATAGATCATGTATATTCTACATTTTCACAATGTTTTAAAATAAGGAAAGTGATTGCCAATATGGAAAACACACTTTTATGACCTTGTGATCTGAAAAAATATAAAAAGAACTATAATTCTTACAAAGATTCAAGCAAAGTATGATGCAAACATTAATTTATCTTGTATTTATTAGGATGCAACTTAGATGTATCTTTAGATGGTCTTTGTCAATTCCAATTGTAGTTAGACACCTCTATTAAAGCTATGGATCATATAAATTTGATCAAATAGTAAAATCTTGATGTACAAGGTGATTTGAGAAAAGGTTAACACTTGATTATATATCTTGAACATGTTCAATTGTATTTCAAAGAGGTATATTTATACCAAATCTAGATCAAAAGGGACCCTTCATCTTGAAATCAAGATGAATGATTGGCAAAGGGTCCTCGAGTGTGCATATGGATCAAGCACATGGATCAATGATTTAATCCCTTCATCTTAATCAAGATGAAGGTTATAGGATAACCTTTAAAAATATCAATTAAGGATGAATATAAGCCTTTTATCATGTTTTCAAGATGAAGGGTGGAGGATTCCCCTTTGTAACTAACAAATATGAATGAATGTGGGCCCTTCCTCTTATTTTAAAGATGATGGGTAGATCATCCTCTCCAATCAATCACATAGATATCAATTATGGGCCCTTCATATTCTTTTCAAGATGAGGGGTGGAGAATAATCCTTATTTATTGTTAATTTTTTGCATAATTAATGTGCTCTCAAGGGTATATTCTTAGGATTTCAAGATTCTTATTTACATGAACAAGTCCTTTGGAGTGGGACAAGAGGAAAAAAATTAATTGAAAGAGTATTAATTAAATAGCTCAAAATACCTATTTAAGTAATACAATGTTAGAATTTGATTATTAGACCAAAATTGAGATGGAGAATGTAATTGAATAGAGAAGGCAAAATTATCGAATTGACCAGATAAGAAGGAATTAAATATAAAAAATTGATAATTGAATAGAGAATTTTATAAATGATCATACAATTTTAATAGAGAATAATAATTGATTAAATAAATTGAATAGAGAATGATAATTAATCATAAAAATTGAATAGTGAATGATAATTAATTAGAGAATATGTGAAATTATGGGAAGTCATTTCATTATGTAATTTGACGTAGAAGTGATTAAATTGGGGTGTCTACATTTATCCTATTTCAAAATGTGTTTTAGATACTAGGTGAAGTAACATATTCTCAAATAATGAGATTCTAAAAAAAGTGGATGAAAAATTAGATGAAGAAATAATAGATGTTCTAATTTTATCATTCCAAATGATAGGTATGAGAGATTGAATGAAAAGATAAGGATATTATTTGAATGAAATTATTTAGGAATGGTGAATCCTTGAGAGGGCATGTGAGGATGAATTATATGGATGGTCCCTTGAAAAAGAGATAAATAATATAGAATAGAAAATAAGAGTAACCCATGGACAATATTATGCCGCTTGAGATAATGCTTACACACTTTGATTTATAACGATGATGAATTGGTTTGGCCCAAGCATGGTAGAATTGATTTGATTGAAATGGAAGAATGATCATAATGTTTTTTAGTTTTGATGATTGGATTAGATAGATATAGATGTCTTTATTTTATGACATTGACATGGAAACCTATTTAACACTTGATTGTATATTACATGTGATATTATAAATCATAAGCTAGGAAGGATCACGATAATATTATTTTGTCAAAATGCATAAAAATGTGAACTCAAAATAAAAATATATACAAATAAAAATAATATACTAATAATAAAGTTTCAAATGTACAACATAATGCACTTAAATCAATTCTAATTTAGATACAAGTATTCATTACTCAAAATCATGATATGAATAATCAAGACTTAAGCAGAAAACATACTGTACTAAATTAAGGAAACTGAGTAATAAATATATTCACTCACATCAAAACATATTGATTAAAAAACTAAGAGTCATGTGGGAAGAAAAATGTAATAAGCTAAGGCACCCAATAAATCAGTAAACATTATATTTAGAAACATAAAAACAAAAATAAATAAATATTTCATGTAGAAAATTAGTGGGTATGATAATAAGGCATTACACTTTGATACCAACGGTATGAAAAAATAATCATGATCAAAGGGGGAATAAAATAATAGGAAGTAAGTGGTCAAGCTAACTCCAAATGACCTAAGCAAGTGAAAATTTCCTACATAGTCCCCTGGACATCATATCTAACATGGACTTCAATCCATATGTAGTTCTATGGATTTGGGATTGAATAAAGTTGATGATAAATTCATAGAAATGATTATAAAAAATACCTATGAATAGGGAATCTCAAAATAATAAGAGTGTATAATTAACATGCTTGATAAAATATATATGCTTGCAAAACATTGAGAGCATGGGACAAGGGATGGCCAATCTAAACTTAGAAAACTAAGTGCTACCTACATAATCTAATTAAACCTCAAACCATTATAATTCAACTACAAGTTGTACATATAAAAATATAAGTATGATCAAGGACAAGAACATGAATCAATTTGAGATAGAATGGAAAATCTTATAAAATGGTAAAAGCATGAAATATGAACTTGTAAAACATAAAGAGCATGGAGTTAACTCATAAAATGATAAGATCATGGAATAGGATGATCACAAAATGGTGAGAGTGTAAAATATGATCTTTTAATATTTTTTGGATCACTATACCTACATGGGATCACTAGTAAAGAGAAACATGTTCTAGCATCAATATGGTATTTAATAACAAATGGAAATATTAGAATGATTAGTGTGGATAATAATGGATGATAGACTAATTAGGAATCTCCACAGACCATGTCACATGGGAACTAGAATTTCCAGTCATCAAAGTATCACTAAGAGAATATGCCAAGTAATTTTCCCAAATAGATCTCAAACAACTTTCACTTTCTTATTAAGATAAAGATGGGAAGGAAAAATAGGACTGGGGTAGGATGAATAGATAGATGGTTCAAGAAAAGGTAATATGATGGGAAATGGAATCGATTAAAATGCAAACAATCATGCCCTCAAGTATCAAGAAAATTTTAGATATTAAATTATTTACACATGATGCTAGAAATTTGGTTTTCATCATGGTAATTTTTCAAGGTGACAAAAATAAGGTTTTTATAGTTGGATGAATTATTTATCTTTCTATTTTGATTGGATTTTGATTTTTTATAATTTTTAGCATCTCAATGCAATGGATGATGATGAGATTCATAATGTTGAATGTTTGATCTATAACTCACACCAATTCTAAATAACTTCTCTACTATAGTTTTTTGGATCATGTAGGTTGTACTAATGTTGTTGTGATCTTTGTTGTTTATTGATTCTAATTCCTTAAAACTTTTAAACAAGGTGTCTTCAAAGTCTCTTTGAGAATGAGTGCTACCATGGAGTGTATAGTTGGATAGGCATTGGATAAATAATATAATTGGATAATGTAATATATATCTTAAATGAATAATGGGATCATAATATAATATATAATGGTTGGGGTATTAATGAAGATTGGGACTTTTTATCACACAATATTTTGATTTCAAATTCAACTTAATTTTGGTTGTGGTGGGGTTGATATTGACTTCAATAATGTCTTAATAAAGTAATGAGTAATTGATTGGATCAAGTATTAGTGCCTTGAATAGGTTTTTACTAATAAATTCTTCTTTATATTTTTGATTTGGATTACCCAATAATTCCTTGAATAAGGTTTCACTAAGCGATGTTGATAATTCATTTTGATTTTCCTTGAGAAACTTAATCAATGAATAAATAAATGATTATTATTTTGTATCATGCATATCATATAACACCTTAAAAAAGGTTTCACTAGAATATGCTAAGTTTAGACTTTGATTATCCCCTCATGCCTCAAACAAGGTTTCACTAGGAAATTATGATTCTACCTCAATGTAGTCTTAAATATCCAAAGATTATTCCACTAAAATGTCACCATGAAATAAGTTAAACAATGTTGATCACATTGGTCCAAATAAATATTTGTGAGAGGTGGAATATCAATATAATGGATAGAATGGTTAATGGTAAAGGCATGCATAATGTTAATGGAATCAGAAAATACAACACAATCCTCATAGATGATACTAGGAGAACTTATGCAAATATCAAAGAAAGTATCCTTAAAAATTGTGGAAAGATCACAAATATATTCAATCTAATTTTTAAGAAGCGTGTAGCTAATTTTTCAATATCTACTAAGATATGTTGATTCTAAAGTTGATGCAGATAATTCTAACTCAAATGGATATGATATAAGTCTATAACTAATGTTTTAATATCCATTAATATATTCTAACTCTAAAGTTGATTTTGACTCAAGAGGATCTAAACATGATGTTGAGACTGACATTGATTCTACTTATAATGTTATGTCTGATATTGGTTCTATAATCGAACCCAATTTTGTCATTGATTATAAAATATAACTTGATTATGATGTAGATGTTGATCCTGATTATGATTTGGCCTATGATTTTAAATCTATAATATACCTAGATAGGGTTATATATTATATATTTGGAGTAAAATAGTAGTAATGAATATTAATGAATATTAATTTTGTATATAAATAATCCCACATACATATAATGAAAGACTGGGATAGATTAGAATATTATAAATAGAGGGGCATATGCCATTGTAAGACATCCAAGCAAATACAAATCAATTAGAAAAATGTTCTGATAAGGACGTAGCACCCTTGAAGTGTCAAGTGATTTGGAGTGATTACTTATATAAAAGGAATAAAATATTAATATATTCAATATTTGTGTGTATTTTATTAATTTGAGGTATTAGTTTCCTAACATTTGGTATCAGAGTTCTTTCTAGGACCATTTCTATATTATTATTATTTTGTAGGAGGTTGTGCAAGTAGGAATTTTATTCAACATATGATCTCACCTTATCTTAAAGTGATCATAATGTGGATAGAGTAGGAGAATGTAATCGTAAAAGTGTAGGTTTGGTGGTATTGTGAAGTCAGTTGGATCAATGATTTAATTGGAGTTTTAATTGTTGATTTATGTTTTTGGTCATAAAAAACTTGACTATTATTTTGTATACAACTCACCAATGGTAAAAGATCATGCCAAAAGATTTTAAATTATTTCTCATCTCATTTCTATATTTTTATAATAGTTTAAATTTTTTAATTTGATTAACTACTATATAAGTTATCATATTTTTACTAACTCCTTGGCGTAAAAAAAGAATAATGACACAACTATTCTTATGCATTCTATTCTCAAATAGGAAACAATTTTATCAATTAATTTTTGGGTTTTGTGACCCTAGTTTATATATTTCAATAATAGTTTGTACTTGTAAACTTCATTGAGTATTTAATAATTTATCATAGTTTTACTAACTACTATTGTTGTAAAATAAAATAATAATATTATGGTTGTTTTACTCACTACTACCCAACCATATTATCTAAGTTTATTAATTTCAAAAGTGGGTACTAATTTGAATAAAATAAGCATTATGAATAATTAATTAGCATATACTAACACATTATGTTTAGGAAATTAATGCATGGTTGGATTGGGAGAATGACTACAACATATGGTATGAGGATTTATTTCCTATAGTTGAAGCATATGAGATGGACATAACTACATGGATAGATTTGGAATATTATTGAAACACCTAGTATGCTAATTTAATTCTTTTAGCTAAGACTAATTCACATTTGGATGCACCCATGCCACTAATATAATCACATAAGTATTCCAATGATGAACACATGTTGGCCACCAATGCTTCAAAAAAAATTATGCATTCTTTGTTGGGCCTAGCCACTCCAAAAATAATGTGTGTAAGGAAAAATGATAAGGGAGATGGTATGTATACTTAATTGGCTCACCAAGGAGATTATTTTTACCATCCTTATTATTTATTTGAGATGATGATCACCAAGCTTCAAATTATAGAAACATACTACAACCTTCAGACTCCAATGTTTCTAGTTATGGTTCTTCCCTTCACTAATCTCTATGCACTTCAACCTCATATTATATTAATTAATTTCACATAATTAATATACTTGATCATCTCCAAGAATAATAGGAATAAGTTTAAGTAGAAAAGGATGCATAGACATGCCTCCATCTGGTCTTATATATATTTTTAATATGTAATTTTTACATGTTTTGGTGGAAAAATATTTCAAGGGGGATGGAATGTAATATGCCTAGATAAAGTAATATAATGTATATTTAGACTAGAATAATGGAATGTAATAGTATTATGAATAGTAATTAATATTTATGTTATAGAGGAATAATCCCATATGTAAAGGATGGAATATTGTGATAGATTAAAATAGTATAAATAGAGGGGCATAGGCCATTGTAAGACATAAAAGCAAATATAAATCAATTAGAGTCATGTTTTGATAATGAGGTAGCTCCCTCAAAGTTTCAAATGATTCAAATTATTTATTTCTATAAAATAAATAAAATATTATTATATTCAATATTTGTATGTATTTTATATATGTGAGATATCAGGTTATAATATATATTTGGCATATAATAGTGGAATGTAATAGTAGTATGAAAATTAATGAATAATAATGTCATAGATTAATAATACCACATGCATAGAATGAAAGAATGGGATAAATTAGAATAGTATCAATAGAGGGGCATAGGCCATTGTCAGACACCCAAGCAAATACAAATCAGTTAGAGAAATGTTCTAATAAGGAGGTAATCCCCTAAAAATTTGAGTGATTTGGAATGGTTCCTCCCATAAAAGGAATAAAATATTAATATATTCAATGTACATGCATATTTTATGTATGTGATATATTAGGTTCTAAACATTTGGTATCAAATCTCTTTCTAGAGCCATTTTCATATAGTTATTTTTTTCGTAGGAGGTTATGCAAGTAGGTTGAGATATATGTTTTAAATGGGAGATTATAATTATAGTTTCAAACTGTAGATTTATAGTTTTTACTAAAAAATCATGACTATTCTTCTACATACAGCTCTAAAACCATAAACAATCATACCAAAAAAATTAAGGGTTTTGTGTGTCTCATTTCTAGCTTTCTAAAATTGTATTAATTTTTTAATTTCATTAAATATTGTAATTATTTTCATATTTTTAACAAATAATATTGTATAAAAAATAAAAATTAAAAAACCTAACTATTCTTTTACATGCATCTCTCAAATGGGAAATAATTTCAACTATTAATTTCTAGGTTTTGTACCCCTCTTTTCTAGATTTCCCAAAAAAATTGTAATTTTGAATTTAATTAAGTATTTAAGAAGTTATCATAGTTTTACTAATTAATAATATTGTAAAATGTATGTGTGTGTGTGCGTAATAGTTGTTTTACTCACCATTTCCCAAAAATATCAAATGAATTTATTAATTTCAAAAGTGGATGATCCTAATTTTAATAAAATTAATATTGACATGCATACTATTTTTGATAGATTAAAGTTTCATGCCCCTATAATAACATAGTATCATAGTATGATGAAAAAATTGATGCATGATTATTGTGGGAAAATAACTACAAAAAATGGGTTGAGAATTTATTTCCTATAATTGAAGCATATGAACATGACATATTTACATGAATAGATTTGGAGGATATTTATAGCAAATTTTATATGGATTTGTTTTATAATTAGGAGCTTGAAGATCCAATACAAGCTCCCGACAAGGTCTAATAGGCAACCACCAATCCCTTGTATGGAAACACAAATTTAACTACCTTAAATACACATCAATTCAAATAAAATTTATGTAAATAGAAATTCTAAGGGAGATGTCATGTATCCTTCACTATCTCATTAGGCTGGCTATTTTGATCACCTTTGTTCTAGCTTCAGGTGGTGATCGTCAAGCTTCAAATTTTAGTGCTCAACTATAACTTCTAGATGATCTTATTTTTTATTTATTTTAATTCCTATGTTCCCTTTTAACATCCACCTAATGTTCTATTTATTTCATTCACACTAATATTACGCATGCTCCTATCAAAGTAAAGGAAGAATAAGTAGAAGCAAAAAATAATGCACGACAAGACTTCCATCTAGTCCTCAACATATTTTTGATATGTAATTCTTAGCATGTTTCTAAAAAGAAACATGTAAAGGGAAATGAAATGTAATATACCTAGGTATGCATATATATTATATATTGGGGGTAGAATAATAATAATGAATAGTAATGTCATAGAGGAATAATCCCACATGTATAGAATGGAAAAGTGGAATAGATTAAAATAGTATAAATAAAGGGGCATAGGCTATTAAAAATCATCCAATAAAAATATATAAATAATATCTAAATTTTTTGATAAGGAGGTATCCCCCTCAAAGTGGAAAGTGATTGTTGAGTTATTCATTCTTGCCAAAAAGGAATATTGTATTTTAAAATCAATATATGAAGTTGTGTATTTTAACATAGAGGTTCTTAAAAAAGTCTATCTTGAAATTTGATGATAGTTATTAATTTGATTATAGTGCTCACTCTCAATCTAGTTTTGATTAAAAAAAGGGTGGTCTTAATTTGGATTTATCCACAAAGAGGACCCCTTGAATTATAATCTCTACAAGTACCTTTTTCATTGTGCACTTAGAAATGGAGGCTTTTAGATGAATAATTTGGAAATGAGGGACTTCATAATATGAAATAAATATAGATTATGGATCAATAATGGGTTTTTCAAATGTGTGATCATCAAATAATGGTTCATCAAAGATAGGTGAATATTCATAGAGAGGATTTTCATAACAAGACTCATCAAATATGGGAAGATGGTCAAAGGTTGACTCACCAAATATGAGAGACTCTCTGAGAAAATTAGTAATAGATGAATTATCTTGATCTTGACTTGAAAGTGAATTAGTCTAATTATGATTAAGAAAATGATTTTGGCATATCCTTAGTGAGTATTCCTTAGACTTGGGTATACTTGGATCTTTAGTAGCTAATGAATCTTAAAGGGGTAATGACAAGACATGATTAGATTGTTGGATTTGTTAGGGCTTAAATGATACTTGTGGATTAGATAAATATGCTAAAATAGTTTTTATTTTGCTAGCATGACCATGATCCAGTGGGTAACCAGTAGATGCAATGTTTGATGAACTTATATGTAAAACCATGTGAGCATTTCTACGTAAATTATAATCAATTTTTGATAGATAAAAATATGTAGGTAGTCAAACACATACTTTGAATATTCATGAAAATATATCATATTTATTTTCAAGCATGTATCATTAAAATATTAAACTTGGTGTGGATACAATATAATTGAATGGAAAGGTAATAGAATATTGGTTGAAGGATGGCCCTAGGTAGGGATACATGAAAGGGGAAAAAATGGATTAGAATTTAATTCAAATGAGAGAAATGATGTATTTCATGAAATCATAATTAAAAACTTACCAGTGTGATATATTGAATGAAAAAATAAAGAAATGATTTGAAATAGATCCAAAAATGTGATTTTAAAATAGAAAAAAGAATGTAGTTGATCTCAGAATAGTTTGATTTACTTTAGAATAAATTTACTGTGAACATTTTATTTTGAGAAAAGGTTATTGGATTGGACCTAAACATGGAATATACCATAGACATAAATGGGAAAATGAATTGGAATTGACCAAAGAAACATCTTGGACTTGAACAAATTTGACTTGAACATAAGAGAATAAAACAGAATCTCAATTTGAAATGACTTACAATGAGAACTTAATAAAAAGAATAAAATAGTTTCAAAATCACATGGATAGAGTAGTTATATGATCTCAAATAATAAAATTTATGGTTTGAGGCACAAATTGAACACAAGTAGTAGAATGACCAATTCAAACTTAGAATATGGATAGAGTAACAATACTTTCACATAAAGGAGATATGAAATGTATAAGTTTGACTAGTATGGGACATAGAAGTGAAAAAAAAAATGACCAAGAGATATAAAAAGTAACATTAATATTTCACAAAAGTCAAGAGTATGAAATATATACAGTTTAAACAAGGTAAAATGGAGCAAGATTTGACCAGAGAAATAGATAGAGTAACATTACTATTTCACACAAGACAAGGGTATGAAAAGTAGACATTTTTTACCAAGATAAAAAGGAACAAGATTTGACCAATGGCATGGATAGAATAATACCTTTTAATAAAATTATAATGTGACAATTTTTAACCAAAGGACTCAAGTAATCTTGTCTTATGCTAGAAACTGACACATGTTTAGGGGAAATCTTTGATCCTTTTGGTATACATTATTTTGAGAGGATTAAATTTAATATTATTTAAAAGTAATTAATTATTATAAGTTATTATTAGGGATTTTACACCCCCTTATATAAAAAATTAATATGAAAAATTAAATCTTCATGAGTTATTAACCTTTGCATCCATACATCAATGATAATTCCATGACAAAAAATCTTCTAGACTAAATTTTTTACCGATTAGTAAATGGTCTAGATATACCTTATAGTACATGGGTGATTTAGAACTATCTATAAATTATATTAAAACCATATATCTTGTTATGAAATGGTATGTCCCTTTCAAAACCACTTTAGATGTCACTTGCTCAGTAAAGTGTGATGTCTAGACCACCACATGATTTGAGACTCTATTTAGCTAGTCAAGTTAACCACTCAACCACTATTTTAGTGGATAATATGTTCAATTCTTATACCAAACTATATATTTAGGGTTGGTATGATGTTGGTATATGAATCCCCAATTTAAAATGCCCCTAAGAAAATAAAAATGAAGGTATTATCATTTCGATTCATGTAACTCACTCTAAGTGAAAGCAAAGACCATAATAGGTAAATCTTTAGGATTAAAAACAAATAAAATACTTGCATTTTTTAGTCACCCAAAAATGGAGACAATCCATGGCTAATATCCCCATAACACTCTCAAGAACAAATAAGAAATAAATTATACTTGCACAAAATGAGAAATATTTTGACAAATAAGTAAATGTTCTTTTTAAAACCCAAAATGAAATATGAATTGAAAATATGATTTGTTTGACATAGATCACTTCCCTTTTATAACTTTTAAGAAAATGAGGTGAGTAGTTTTGCTTAGGGGTCTTTTAAAAGAAAAAGAGGTTGATTTTGTTAAGTTCATTCAACTCTGAGGTTTTCACACATAAGAAAATTCACCATTTCTCATGACAAATTCATTGATTTTATAACCTACATATAACCAACCAAAAAGTATAAAAACATAGACAAAGTTGAACTCATCGATTAGGCTAGCAATTTCTATGATTAAAGTGATAATTTATCTAATAATAAAATATACAATAATTATTATTTGTACAAATTATGAAATACCTAACAATAGATAATTTCATTGATTACTGGATAATTTCTGTTATTACATGGACAATTTCAATATTTTGGACAATTTTGTAATTTTCCTAGATAAAACACATAAACCTTATTTGATGATTTCATGTATCTTTTCAATACCTTTGTTTTTCATCAATGAGAGATCAAATGGATAATAGAGTCAAAATTTATGGCCTTTATAAGATAGGTCCAAAACATAGAAATTTTGGAAGAATTTCTTGCTCTCATGACCATTTCATTGCTTTTAGGGATGAATTAAATATTTTAGAGACAAATTATATGTTCTCACTATCCTTAGTCTAATCCCATCCCTTCATTAATTCTATCCTAACCTTATTATTCTAATCTAATCCTAGTTATCCATTATATGGGAATTTAAAATTCCCATAACCTCACCTATCCACGTACTAACCTACTCCATAGGTATTCTTACATCACTAGGAATCCTAATCCTCACTAAAGCCCCTCTAATCCTCCATTATCCCTAAACTAATGGATGTCTCTAGAATTGGAGAAGCTCCTCCAAGTCTCTAGAAGTATCCCAACTAGAGAATTCTAAATAATTTTAAAATCCCCTAAAATTCCCTCTATTTTCCTATTTAGAAAATCTCTACCTCCACACACAAACCAAATTTAATCCTAATACCCAATCCATATCAAATTATCCATTAAATCAACCAATCCAACATCAAGCCATCGTGTTGTCCAAATTATGAATCAAGGTATATGCATCTCAATCTCTTTGTATTTTTGTTTAATCGTGGTTTAAATAGTTTAGGATCTAAGATTTGAATTTAGGATTAAATAGTTATTGAATCCAATTACATTTAAATCTTAGTGGCTTTAGAATTTAACTAGTGGTTTAATATTTGAGTGATTAAATTACATGATTTAATCCTTTGTGATCAAATTTTAGACTACATTTTGGTGACTGTAGTGGGATGGGTAAACTCCACTTGAAATAATATTTTTGGAGTTTTAAATGTAATTATTTAATATTTTAGGCCAAATCTAAAAATTGGTAGCTCAATAGTTTAAACACTCCCATCCACAACAATCACTAGGGTTTTGGATTGTGTACTTACAGCATATGTTAATATGTTTTTTCTTCCTTATTATATTATGGTTTTAAGTTTGTCATTAGTGGATTATATTGTATTTTAATTTAATATGTTCTCTCTTTTCATGCTAAATTAAAATATATGTGTTAGATCTATGTATTTCTTTTTCAAAAGGTAGATCAAAATCAGGTGTAACTAGCTGGTATTTAAATTTTTAATGGGTCATGATTATTTGAAACTACCAATTCTATAGGATTATTAGTTAATTTTATTAAATAATTTCCATACACCTTACCTATATAAATATTTACCTATAGCTTTGCTTTCTACTTTTTAGTAGATTTATTGATAACTAGCAAATCTTAGTGACTCATCAAATCTTCAATTTTGATGCTTTGAATGATATTGTAAATGCCCTCAAGCCTTGTGCAAATTTTGGTGAATTCCCTAAATGTTGTTACAGAGTTGAAGTTTTAAATTTAGGGTAGCACTTTGATTTTGAATTTTTGTTTGAATTCAAAAATTTTAAATAGTTTGTGCATACCTAGAAATTAATACAATCTTGACTATATTCAGATTTAGTCTGATTTTAAAATATTTATGTGCATGTAACATTTTCCAAAAATCCTTCTTTCAATTTTGTATTGATGGATATCCATACCCTATTCTAAGTGATTATAATATTGCATAGGTGTGACATTTTGTAAATCTTTTGTTTTTAAATATATTTAATACCCAATAATAGTGTAGACATCATTTAGCCATTTTCTCCAGAAGGATGTTGGCAAAGGTGAACTAATTAAAGTAGGCCTTTTTTCAATTCATTAGGTGAAATAGTGTCAAAATCATGTGAAGATACACATCTTTTGCAGTTGGCAAGCATTACTATCAAGTTTTAAACCTTGAACTTGATCAAGCATAGTTTCCTTTGAGACATTCAATTTACATCTAGTTTTAGATATTAGATTCACTTTGATATTGCTACACTATAAGTGTTTCATATTAAAAAAATATATTGATATGGTTTTGATAAGATTTTTCTTCAACCATACTTATTGAGCCCAACTCCCTACCCCATCAGTTAAGTATCATAACCCTTGGCATGTAAACAGATTGAAGCCCTTCCAAAAATTAGAGAATGGTGGTGAAGGAGTGTTGATGAATCAAAAGGATCTAGCCTAGTGTCAAAAACACTTCAAAATTCAACAATGTGTTTAGCATCAAAGATAACATCTAGGGAATTTTATAATTAATGTTGTTATCTCTGTCTTGAAGGTTCTAGATTTACTAAAACTAGATAGAGCAATCAAAATTTTTAATGATCTCAAGTTTTGTAGTTGATGTTTTAAATCTTGTGTCTTGATTTTAAGTGGAATTATAAATATTGAGGTAGGCATAGAAATTGACTAAACTTTTCATTTTAATCATAGTTCATACTATCATATAGTCAACTAAATTGTTAAAGTGTCCTTTTATATATGGTGACATTATTCATGGTTATTTGAATATTAATTTTTGGCCATCTCTTGTAGAACATGATAATTTAATTGAAATTATGGTCATATAAAAAGTGTGGGAATCTCAAAATCAAAACTAAATATATTCAAAATTATTAACACTTTTTTGAAGGTTACCTTGAGGATTCCATAGGATGATTGGTTAAATATTAATGTTGATCAAACATACTTATCATCTATTTTGTAGGGTGACCGATTTTGGATTCAAATAAAAATAATTATTATTTATATAAATTTTTCTTGTCAATTTAATTGATGTATACTTTTAGGTAATATGATTGTTAAATGAAAATTATCAAAACTACTAATTGTGTGATTTTAGGTCACTGGTTAAAGAATCCATTAGGCACTTTAAAAATCCATTTTTGATTACCTATTTTGTCTTTTATATATAATCTTGTTATGAAAAATAATTGATTCTATATAATTTATTATGTGTGTGTGTGTCAACTAGTAAATAATTTATCATATCATGCCCATCACACATAGGTAATTAAATCAGTTAATTAATCATATTGTATGTTTTGTCCATTTGTTAACTTCTCCCCTATAGGATAGCATCTGATATGGAATTAACACCATGCATGGGATTAGTATATAGGGTTTAGGTTCATGAATTTAATCACCATTCACTACCAAACTCTATCTTATAATGGATTCTAAAAATTAGGGATAGTTGTCATTAGGCTAAGAGATTAACCCCATACAAGTCATCCATGAAGGGGAAGAGTTAACTCTATGAACTAAGAATTAAATATCATGCTATATGGACTTACGTCCCAATGTACATTTGTGTATATCAAGGATTACATTTTAAGCCTTTTTTATACCTAGCATAAAACCTTGTAGTCATAATAGGTGTACTACTACAGGAGTCAGTATCAGTTCTAAAATAGCCATCAAGTATGAGTAGGGCTAAGAGGGTTTGATTGATACCATAATGGGTCTCTAGCATATAACCTCACCCATGAATCCATTGGGTGATTTGGGCATTGGGTTATGCACCTTTGATTTTAATAATCATAGTTTGCGGTTTGTGTGCTTGGGTGTGTGTTGTGTTAGACCCCTATTGTTTGTGAGCCAAGTCAATCTTCACCCAAATGCATACACACATATCTAGGTCCTTTACACATACAATCATGTGTATCATTTCCACATCATTTTATCCCATCATCCTTTGTATATATCCCAATCATCATCCTTATCATCTTATTAATGTACATATTATCTATATCCTATCTCATCTCTCATAATGTCCTCATCCCATTATAGGCCAATCATTAACCACTTATCATCAACCACATTACCATTACCCACAAATTGTCTTATACTTCCTTGACATATTATATCCTTATCTCATTCCTCATATTATTTATCTTCCATCTTATCCTAACCATATCCCCTCATTATAAGACATATCCCCATCTTACCTTGTACATCCTTGTCATACTATCTTTATATATTTTTATCTTTATCCCTCATCACCATCTTGTCTCCATCCCCTCCTAATACAACCATATCTACCCATCACATCATCACTCACATATCTTAATCACCATCTTATACCCCATCTACCATATCATCTCTATCACATCCCAGTCTAACCATATCTACCCATCATTGGTCATACTCCCATCACCTCCATCTTATTTTGTCCATCATCATCATCATCATCATCATCATCATCATCATCTTGTTTTCATCCCTAGTCATGCCAAATCATCATTAGTCACTCCCTACCACCCATCCTTGTTGTAATCCCCATCATCCTCATTATAACTCCTAATCCATATCCCATCTTATCTATACATACCCACTCATCCTCTTATACCATCATCTGATCATTTTGTCATCCCTTTACCCACATTGCCTTTTGGTATATCCATTATTATTTCCCATCACCACTTTGTCCTAATTTCCTCCTAAGTGTCATCATTATCCATTCAAAATTTATCCATCCTCATCATCATCACCACCTTCTTGATTCCATCCTTATTCATATCCACCCAGTCCTGATCACATCTTATAAATCCTAGTCTCATCCCCTTATACATAATCCATTATCTTTTACATTATACTAGTCATATCCCTTTATAGTCTTACCTATAATTTTGTCATTACCTCTACCATATGTTATCCATCATTAAGTTTCTACCCACCACTCACACATATTAATCATCATCTTATCCATCCTTATTTCACTATTACTTTACACATATCATCTTTTTATATTTTATCCGATATGTCATTTTGTCTTAAACATATTCATTCATCATTAGACATATCCCCCATCACCAATATATTATCTTGTACATTCTTAACATCATATTTTATATATTGACATCTTGTACATCCTTTTTGCCTTATTCTTGTCTTAGTAAAATTGTATCCACCGCATCTTCAAACTTGAACTTATCCATATTTTTTTCACCATTTTGTATATCCTTTTCATCATCATTTTGTATCCTTTTCATCACATCCCACATCTTGCCTTAATCTCATCCAATCATCATTGGTCAAATCCCTATCACCTATATCTTGTCTTAAACATCATTTGTTATCTTGTATATCCACTCATCACATCCTATAATATTCATATCTCATCACTTAAATTTTATGTTACACATCTCCCATTCCCCATATTTCCTTCATCCCATCCTAATCTAGTCATATCCACCTATTATTTAATCATTTACCCATCACACATAACCTAATTATCATCCTGTATACCCTCTTATGTATAGTTTTATTTTCTTGTACATATTACTAGTCATATCACATTCTTATCCCACTTATAATTTTTCATATCCTTACCACATCATAATCACATCTTGGCACATCATCCAAATCATGTTCCATTATCTATATCTTGTCCTAAGTCGAATATCAATCATTTGTCCTAACCTTTTCTCCATCACCCATTTATCCTAATCTCACCCTCATTTTATCCTAGTTGACTCTTTAAGGTATAAACTATCCTCATATCATTGCTATTTATCATCTTCAGCCCAATCCCAACCCTTTCATCACTTCATCATCACCTATAATTATACCTATTATCATTTCTCCTAATCACTTTCATCATAGAAATCATATCCCATCCTATATTGAGAAAAATAGGTTTAAGTTTTGTGTTAGTCTTCTTATCCACATCATCCTATCATCTCAATCCACCATCTCTCATCACTTGGTTAGATCTCATCACTAATCAATATCTTGTTAACATCTTATCACTCTATCAATTTCAATATAAGAAACCCATCATCAATCTAATCATCCCTAGTCAAATCATCCCCACCTATTTATAACTAGTACCCATCATATCATCATCTTGCTAGTTTTTAATCTAGGCACCCTTCACATTTCTAATCCTTTTGATATATTGAAAAATACACATCATTGATAGTTCATTAATGCCTATTATACTACTAGTTTAAAATCTGATCATAGTCTTTAATCCATCAAGTCTCTCCCAATCCTCATTATCATCCATCCTACTAACTCAATCATTTGGCCTTACTTTGTTCAAATAATCCTTAGTCTACCTTCACATCATCATCCATATTTACCCATGGATTTGGACCTGGTCCTTGTAGACCAATACATCTTAGCCAATAAGTATGAATTCTTTTTTTGGGCACTAGAGTTAGGTGTTCACCAACCCTCATACCTTGATCCCATTCACCCCAAATCACCATACCATAGCACCACAAAATCAGTCTTAGCATTCTTTGATGTGGTCACCTTAATCAATCAATACATCACAAAGAATAAA
Organism: Torreya grandis; assembly: GCA_037957365.1. Taxonomy (NCBI): domain Eukaryota; kingdom Viridiplantae; phylum Streptophyta; class Pinopsida; order Cupressales; family Taxaceae; genus Torreya; species Torreya grandis. Next base: position 1,484,772 of record JARHVA010003230.1, read on the forward strand.
TATGAATTCCTTTTGTTGCTATGGAAGATGGATGCTCACTTTCCTAATGATTTTGACCCCATAAGCCTAAAGTCACCTCACAAATAATTCCAAGATCAACCCTTCTCCCATTATCCTTCACCATCTACTATCCTTATTCAAAACACCTTGGCCCCAATTCATACCCATCCATAGTAAAATCCTCCATCTACTAATCATAATCCATCACCACTCCTTCATCCTTTATCACCCACCACCATGAATCTCGAACCCACTTTCATAGACTAGTATGTATCTACCAACAATGATGATATCCTATTGAACTTCATTATGATGGGGGTTCTGCTTCTATAAGTTGTTGACCCCCTTCAGCTTATTTCAACTTTAGCAGAAACCCCTCTGTGTAATTCTCCTTCTAACCCTCCATCCACTAGTCATAGACAATCATATACCCCTTCCCTTACTAGAAAATGGAATCCAATCTTGGCCACCCATCCATCCACTCAACTACATCAAACACCATCTAATCTAGAGTCCAATATTTCCACATCAAAGTCACAAAGCAAAGTGGGTCCTTATACTCCCCTTCCTATATCCTTTGAATCCCTTTTCCAATAAATTGTCATTGATAACATGATGGTTTTCCACCCATATAACATCTTGATCCCACTAATACCAAGCCCTATTAGTATAAATCAAACTAATATTGTATATATCATCAAACTTGGGGGCATTCCATTAAACTATGTTAAACTTTCAAGACTATGTCCAAGACCTCATCAATAGTGGTGACATAGTAATCAAGAATGAATCAGATGAATTTAAATTCCTAGGTGAACAAGAAGAGGAATGCCAAGATTCCACTCCATATCATGATCAAAACCATCCCCTTTTAATCCTAGGTCAAGACATCCTATCCATCCTCCATGATCCCCCAATCTTTGACCGCCCATCCATTCAAAACAAGTCTACTCCCCAAAAACCTAGTCATTCTATATCCCATAATCCCTTTCATGGACTTATCTTTTCTTCATCCATCATCTCCCTCTCACCCATCACATAAAATACCCCCATTTAGAGTAAAATCATAGACAATCACTCTTTTACTCACAATATTACTTCATGTATAAAAAAAAGTTAGAATTACAGTCAGTACAATTTTTATCTACATTTGGATCATGTTTCACACTAGCATCTAAATCAGATTCCTCATGAAAGTCATCATCCCTTATCAATATTATAGAAGATAGTGGTAATGCCTATCATTTTGAAGATCACAATTAGGATGATGAATTCATAATTGAATTCTTGAATTCTTTATCTATTGAAGATTTTTAGAGTGGATTTGATCTTACTTTAGATACATGTCTTAATGATCATTTTGAGATTCTTGAGGACACTTTCTCTGATGTTGAGGCTATTAATCCTAGTGACCTTTATGAGGACTATGCTTCCCATTATACCATTAATCCATTATGCCATAATCATCCACTCCTTATCCATAATCCTTATATCCCACTCCATCTAGGGGATGAATAGGAACATAGATCATTTGATTCCCCTTTGCAATCAAATTCATGTGCCCCAAATCCAAAGATACAAGATCCTATTCTAAAATTCATAAATCATAATCAAAACATATTTGATCTTATCCTTAAAAATCAAGAAAATCCTAATCATCAGTCTAATCAAAAAACAAATTCCCCTAGTGAAGCATGAAATGTGACAATAGGGGCATATCAAAGTCAAAATAATCATATATCAAGTCAAAAATCAATCTCCTCTAGTGAAGCCCAAATTTAGGTACCAGGGGGAAATCAAAGTCAAATCCAATAAATAATTCAAAACAAAGTAAAAAATAATAATGATAAGGCCAATCATTCTCTTAATGCTTGGGTCAAAGAATCAACAAGTTAAAGGGTCTTGGATCCCTTTGTCTTATGGCACTAATATAAATAATCCCCTACACCATATCCAATGGTGTATGTAACTATTAAACCCCATTTTTTATATCCATATAATCATATCATCCATCATGATAACATCCCTCCTTCACATCTTATATCCCCTAATAACATTCATGGCAAACCCCCATCCACTCTCTACCTAAAATATTTGGGCAACATTATACCTCATAGGGGTCATGAAGACACCTAGTTAAAACATCTAGAGGATGTTAAATCAAGAATCAATAAAGGCCATTAAGAAATAATTATAGCATCACATATCTCCAAAATAAGTTTCATCCAACATATCCATCTATCATTAGCATCTTGCATCTTGATCATCACTAATAAATCAAGATGCCATCAAACAAAAATCTTTCATCCAATGGTGATAACCAATCTTCTAGCACCTTATGTATGTACCATGATGAAAAATAATTTCTAGAATCATGGTAGAATAATATATTATCTACATTATTCCTTAACACTTAGGGGAAAAATCCATCCATTTCATCCATACCTTATCAGCCTTGTATATATCACCCATCATATTATCCATTGATCCATTATCCTTATCCATCATCTTCCATCATATCATCCATATTTTTGCATCTCTCATTCTTTCTCATCTTGACCTTTGTAAGGAATGGAAGGTGTCTTGAGACATGTTCTTAAACCATCTTGGAATATCTTCTAAAGGACACTCAAGAAAATAACCATCTATTTATTTCACAATGTGGTTATTGGCTATCCCTAGTCCATTTATCATTGGTCCCCATCATTGTCATCCTTTGTCATCACATCTGTCATCCTTCCATCCTTTTCCTAGTTTCTAGGATTGGTATTCCCTTTGATAGTAACCCCATTTGTATAGTGTATATACATATTCCAAAAAATCCCTAAAATTGAAATATGTCAAAAACCATAAAAATCATAAAAAATTGAAAAAAAAAAAATCCATTGTGTCTTGTCTTATACCCAATCCCCTAGTCACATCCATCTCATACTATGCCATGTTTTGGATACTACACTTTTTATTGAGACCAAATCAGAGTGGTGACCCATCCCTTTCATATCTTTCATCTTAGCCTATTAGCCAACTCTTATCAACATATATCACCTTGTGAAAGAATTCAATCTAGAACCCATCACTTCCTTGTCAAGCCCTTTTCATATCTAACACCCATCACATCACTCTTTTATATTATGGAAGGTGATTGATCCCATCAATGTCCTTATCATTACTTATTCATACCTAACACCCATCCAATTACTCTTTGCAAGTGTGAAATGTATTTATCCCATCATATCCTAGTCTCCTTACTAGATTGGATTATTATAGAGTTGTGTCTACTGGTAATCCTTGGCCATCATTTTTCTAAATCACCATCTTTGACCACTTTTTGATATGGTTTCAAGACCAAGTCAATATTTAAAGACCTCATCACATCATAAGTCCTTTCATCCTAAACTAGGGGTAACATCTTAGCCTAATCTTAACCATGATCCCCCTATCCAAATATAACCCTATCCTAAGTCCACAATCACATCATGATCATCTAACCCATCACCTAGTTACTAATATCATCATTTTATAAGACATTGGGATACTGCATGTAGATACTCAATGTGTGTTACTTGTTTATTCTATTTATCTTATTTATATGTATTCTATATATCTTATTTAACTTTTATTTTTTTTTAATATATCTATTTTTTGTATTTGGGGAAATAAATTATTATGATATTAGGTCACTAAAATAATGCTTATAAGTGACCTTGATGATGCATAGTTCACCAATTTCTAACACACTTTGGTGTAATGTCCTCATGGTCATCCTTATATCATGTGGCATAATACCAAGTGCCATATTTAATGTATTTATTAGAATATGATGAGATTTATGACATTTATGATGCCTTGATCACCTACTCCTCATCATTCATCCAATCATCTAATCATCCTTATCCCCATCCATTTGACTAACATCTAATATTTTATCTTCATTCCATCATCTAAGTCATATCCTTCAATTACTAAAAAGCCTAATCATCCTTATCATCACTTTTTAATCACTTATCATCATCATCATCATCATCATCATCATCATCATCATCATCATCATCATCATCATCATCATCATCATCATCATCATCATATCCTAGTCATAAATACATTAGCTTGAGGTCAATTTATATTATGTAGGTAGCACTTGGATTTGTTTTAATGCCCAAAGATATCTTAGCCACTATCTTTATCATCCATCATCATCTCAGTCCTTTTGGTTATTTAATCATGTAAATTCTTATCTATCATCATTATTGATTTATTTAGCTTTGAGATACACCAATCATTAATCTTATAAAAAATCATCTTATCCTAGCCTATAGCTCTCACTTACATGCATCCTTGCTTAGAATACATCTAAAGCTTGAAACCTTTTATCCTATCATCACCATGTTACATTTGATTCCCCCTTGGTATGTGTCTACAACCATGAAACCCATCATATTTCCTCCCTATGCATGTGTCCTTACTAGGGGCATAATTTATTCATAACTCATTGTTAAAGTCAACATCCTTTTCTTTCATCATCTATCTCACATCTAGCATCTCATCCCCTCATCTAGTCATCTCATCCCACCCCTCATTTCTTCTTTTGAGTGGCCATCAATCTCATTATTCCCTACATGTTCCCTCGAGGGGGCATCATATCCCCTAATATCATCTATTAACATTCATCCAAGACATAGTTTTTCTTTTAAATACCATTACTCCTTCCACTTTAATCCACTCTTAATTCCATTTCAAAGAGGGGCAAAATGTATATACCTCAAATCACTCACCTCATTACCATTGATAATATTCCTATTAATTGACATTAATTCTGCTAATGCCATATATTCTAATTCATCCTACTAATTAATCCCTCATTATTATTTATTTATTCAATATCCCCCTTCAATAATTCTACATTTCACTATCCTTAGTATAATCCTATCCCTTCATTAATTCTAACCTAATCCTTATTATTATAATCTAATCTTAGTTATCTATTATATGAGAATTTAAAATTCCCATAACCTCACCTAACCACCTACTAACCTATTCCATAGGTATTCCTACATCCCTAATAATATTAATCCTCATTAAAGTCCCTATAATCATCCATTATCCCTAAACTAATGGATAAGTCTCTAGAATTGGAGAAGCTCCTCCAAGTCTCTATAAGTCTCTAACCTAGAGATATCTAAATAATTTTAAAATCCCCTAAAATTTCCTCTATTTGCCTATTTAAACAAGCTTTCCCTCCACCCTCAAACCAAATTGAATCCTAATACCCAATCCACATCAAATTATCCATTTAATCAACCAATCCAACATCTAACATCAAGTCATCATGTTGTCCAAATTTTGAGTCAAGGTATATCCATCTCAATCTCTTTGTCTTTTGTTTAATCTTAGTTTACAGAATTTAGGATATAATATTTGAATGTAGGATTAAATATTTATTACATCCAATTCTATATAAATATTAGTTTATTTATACTTTAACTAGTGGTTTAATATTGAGTGATTGAATTACATTATTTAATCCTTTGTGATAAAATTCTAGACTACATCTATCTTTCTCTTCACACAAGACTACAACTAGTTTTCTTGTTTGAAATATTTATTCAATCAAGAACTACATGCTCATATATTCATGGTATTATTTTTACCCCTAAGGAAGAATTAATTAGTTTTTAAAAACATCACTATGATCTCATATCTTCAAAAACCTTGTAAACTACACCTTTGAGCTTCTAGGGTTTAAGGGAGGTTTTAGAATAGTCTGTCATCTTTCACTTTAAAGTGATATTCTTCTTACCTCTTCTTATGATTTAACCATAATTTTTAAGGTCTTTAAAACCCTTTTAACTCACTCCCAACCTTGACTTGACCCATATAATAGCAAAATGAAGTTTGACTATGGTTGGTTTTGCAAGAAGAAACTTGTAAATTAGTTTTAGGTTGTAAAAATCTCCATTATATCATTTAAAACCTCATGATTATGTTGGATTCACATTATATATTCTATTTTAAACCTTATAAACCATGTTACATACTTTTAAACATTTGTTAAGGACCTATAGTCTACTCTCACACCTATAAATCTCATTTTTAGTCTTATTCTTGGATTGTAGACCTTTGTGAATATTTTTGGCCATAAAGATCTTTTTTCTTCTATTTTTATAACATAATTAGGGTTTCAATGTGTATGGATCTAGGAGCCTCTATATTATAATCTTGGTTGAGGCCCAATAAATCATGAAAACTATTCAAACTCATTAAAACTATGTAACTTTTCCATTAATAAGCACAAACCACTCTTCATTGTCTATCAATGACTAATTTGAATAAATTTTGGAGCATAGAGGAAATATATAGTGCCAATACCTCCATGAAACATTTTTAGAACCTATTTGGAGGCTTGTGGATTTGAAATTTGGATCTTTTCTCCTTATAAACAATGGAAATATTTTCATAACTTAAAACTTAATTTTGTAACATTTTCATATTCATCATGCAATAACCACTAGACCATTTTCTCCTTCATTGATCACCAAGTTCATTTTCTTGCTTTCCAACTGATCATCTAAGTAAAAATTACTCTTTATATTTATGAACTCCTTTTGTACTCATTATAATTCAGCTATGTATCTTGATTTTTATGTGTACCTTACAATCTTAATTGATCTTTGAAAAAAATTAGCCTCTTCATGAAATAAATGAGTAGTTTAGAGATCATTATCAAGATTTTTTCAACCTACTTGATTATTTAGGGTAGAAGTCTTACCATTAATTTGACAATTTAATCTTTATTTTGCATGATGTATTTGGGTCTTTAAAATAGAGATATGATAATTATAACTCCATTGGTAGCCGTGTGTTACTCCTTAGGTTCCATTGGCTTGTTAATTAACTTCAAAATCTTCAATATTATAAAGATATTATTGTCATGGCTCATCAAGTTCTTCTTGAGGATTCACAAGATTAGGTATAAATAATCACATGAACTTACTCTTTTATTATGTCTTTATGTGTTTCAAATGGAGATCTAACTTATTTAATTCTATAAGTATTATGCTTTTGTTCTTTAGGAGTGTTTGGCTTGCTAAAATCCTCAAACTCTTTAATAATATCAAATTATTTATACCATGTCCCATCAAGATATTCTTGAGGATTCAAAAAATTAGGTATAATGGGGTATTCCTCAAAGATTCAAAAGTTTCCCAACCTCTTCTATATGATCATAAGGATCAATTCCATACTTCTCATTTATTTAATCATCAAGTAAGATATTTGGAACTCTTTCTAAATTTGTGGTAGTCTCATGAAGGAAAACATTTTCATATTCATCATGCATGGTGAAATTCATGGGGATTAGACTAGGATAATATGAATCAATATATTTTATAGAAATAGGCTCATCCTTGAATGTTACTTTGGTTCCATACCTAGTCCTAAGAAGCATGTGTGACTAATATGATGATAGATACCCATCCATATTTGTAGTCACATATTGGGAAAGGCATAGAGTAAAGTAAGGATGGATTTATATGATTGAAACACATTGGGATATAGAGAATATTGGGTAAACATGTAGGGTAAGACTCAAGTTTTTGATGATGCCAAAAGTCTTAACAACTATAGAATTTGGTTGGATCATTCCCTTTAATCAATCATGTAATTGTGTAAAATATGCTTTCTAATGATGATAGAAACATAAAATGGAGGGGGTGTATTTAACTTACTTGTATTCTCATCCTTTGGTCGGTATAAAATGGTAGGATCAACTATCGTACTTAATTTTTTTGCATGACTAAAATGATTTAAGGGCTCCTTAAACAAGTCTCTTTTGGTAGGGATGAAAAGAGATTCCCACATTCTCATGTTCAAGTTTGTTCTCTTCATTTTCTCAACTATATTAAAGGTAATTTATCTTACCTTTAGCTAAAACTTTGGAATAATAGTCTCTTATTTTTTATATTTACTAGTTGTATGTTGAGTTTCCATTTGAACAAATTGATTTAATTATGTTTGAGGTTCTTCAAAAGTTGCCTTCTCCTTGGTAGATTCATGAGAAACTTGATATGTGGGAGCTTAACTAACTAGAGGAGATGACTCTCCATCCATTACTTATTTATTATACCTATTGTTACGAGTAATCAAGATGTTTTCCTTGCTTACCATATCATTTTAATTCATACTATATAAGTCATTTTATTCCCAATCAAGAGGATGGACTCACCTTGTGCTTATGTTTTATTACGCACTTCTTCCTTTTGTGGAGCTAATTTATTTGGTTTCCCTTGAGGAAGTGGCATGATTTAGACCAGCAAGGCTTGGTTGAGCACTCCATTTGGACATGTGGTTTTATTATGAGGATGATTACATGTATAACACCACTCACAATCATAAACCAAGTTATTTTTCATAGGTATAATGGCTTTTAAAGTGTTAGGAGCATTAATATTTTGTCTCTTATAGGGACTAACATGTATGATTTAGGATTGAGCTTGTGGACTGCCTTGGTAAGGATAATTATGAGGCTAATAAGGCTGATTTTAATGTTGATATGGTTTGATATGTTGAGCTTGATTCCTTTTTAAGGCCACTAATTCATTTATAAATCTTTTCAACTATGCCTTCACTTTATGTATCTCATTATGGGGGGAAATAAATGTGGGTTATTAGTTGTTTTCTATATTAATATATGAAAAATTAGGATGAATTGGTGAAGGTTTAAGAAATATAGGCATTAGAGGCCTAAGGAAAATCTTTCCCACTCGAATCAGACTATTTTCAAAGTTTATAGCAATGTCATATGTAGTTGGTAAAAATATGTCTCCCATAAGGCTGATTTTAATGTTGATATGGTTTGATATGTTGAGCTTGATGCCTCTTTAAGGCCACTAATTCATTTATAAATCTTTTCAACTATTCCTTCACTTTCTGTATATCATTAGGAGGGGAAATAAATGTGGGTTATTAGTTGTTTTCTATAGTAATATATGCAAAATTAGGATGAATTGGTGGAGGTTTAAGAAATATAGGCATTAGAGGCCTAAGGAAAATATTTCCCACTCGAATCAGACTATTTTCAAAGCTTATAGCAATGCCATATGTAGTTGGTAAAAATATGCCTCCCATAAGGATAATTTTAATGTTGATATGGTTTGATATGTTGAGCTTGATGCCTCTTTAAGGCCACTAATTCATTTATAAATCTTTTCACCTATGCCTTCACTTTATGTATATCATTAAGAGAGGAAATAAATGTGGGTTATTAGTTATTTTCTATAGTAATATACACAAAATTAGGATGAATTAGTGGAGGTTTAAGAAATATAGGCATTAGAGGCCTAAAGAAAATCTTTCCCACTTGAATCAGACTATTTTCAAAGCTTATAGCAATGTCATATGTAGTTGGTAAAAATATGCCTCCCATCAATTGTATCATGACAAAAATATCACTATTCAAAGATCTCAAGTAGTATAATAATGAAATATTAGGAGTAAACTTCACCAAGGGTAGAATTCCATACCAAGTCTTTTCAAATCTAAAATTGAAATCCACCATGTAATTATGATGGGATCTCTTGATGTTAGAAATTTTTTAAATGAAAGAGAAATGATCACTCTTACTTCAAATTGTTGGAAAAGTCTCTATCTCAATTCATCCTAGCTATGAATTATGCTAGGTTGCATCCCCATATACCATTGAAGAGATCATCCCTTCAAGGATGTAACAAAAAGTCTCGTGGCCAAATTGTCCTTAGTGATGTTATGGATTGCATGTGTTATAAATTACTTTTATGTACTATATTAGAGTGGTAGTAACATCTTCGCCAGTGAAATAAGGAATGTTCTTAAGAGATAAAACTAGAACATCATTATATTTTTGAAAGGCTAAAGGAATACTTCCATTGAAGTTAATAAACAACTAATTTTTTTGAGCAACCATATGAAAAATTAGATTCAACCTCTCTCTTAGTATTTGAAATATATTAAAATGAGGTGTAAATTGTGATCTTATAGAAGGCTATTTAGAACCTCTTTCTCTTCTTTCAAGAGACTAGATATTATATTTCTTTTTATTCTATGAGTAAATGATAATTCAACAAACTAAAAATTGTTACCTCTTAAATATAAGAGCTCATTTCCTTTTAAATAAAAGTGTAGAGCTGATTTGAAAAAATAAATTATGAAGTCTCCAAGTGCCTCTAAAGTGTACTCAATATTGTAGCTTGATAAGGATCAATACAAAGTCCTCAGCTAAATTCTTCAATCCTATAGACCTTCATCCTACCAGGCAAGCCAAAGAATCATTATCACTTGGATATTTCACCCATTCAATCAATCTATTGATCTAATGGAAACAATTGGATTATCCCCCAAGGTGTGGGAACCTAGCTCATTGGAATGATCTTCTAGAGAAGGTTGGATTTATTCCTAAACTAGATGCACCAAATTTAATATTAGTTGTAATCCTAAAATTATACTAAATATACCTATGTAAAAATAAGAATACAACTTTTGGTCATGGAAAATGGAGAAGGATAAACTAAAACTAAAAAAGGTGATGCATCAAATTTTAGGGATCTCCTCCACTCACTTAAAATAACATAGGATAACCTATAAGGACTAAAAAATCTCATAAAAAATCTTCAAATTGAAACTCTCGTAGATAAGTTTTTTGTATATAGGTATGAAACATAGGAGATAACTAGGAGGGGTATTCATCTACCTTTAAAAAGGTGGGAAGGGTGAGTTTACACAACTAAGTCTTACATAAGTTCATTAATACATAGTATAAAACCTACAAAAGATGGTGTTATTGCATAGAGGTGAGGGGAATTTGGACAAAATGTCATGATAAAACAAATTCATACAATAATATATCAACAAATTCACGAAATTCACACAAAATATAAGTATTTGAAGAAGGCAAATTCACTATTTTATTGATTTCAATGCATTAAGCCAACATTACAAGTCTCCAAAAGAGTATATTATCATCATACCCAAGAGGAGAGATCATCAACAAGGATTTTTTAACCCTATATATAAGAAAATGAGATGAAAGAGAAGAAAATAACACTATAATACCTCATAAATGTTTTCATTACACCATAATCTAGTCCATATCATAAAATAGACAAGGAAGTGGATGCATTAAGCCTCCTACAATGCATTAGGCTTATCTTCATTTTTATCTCAATATAAAGTGAGTATATTAGTGGATTTTATGACCATATTTTTGTTCTCCTTGACATTTTAAAGGCTTATGCATGCATGGTTTTGTTAACTTTTCTTTAACACTACTCCACTTTTGGAAAACATGGATCTATTATCCTAATGACGTTAACTCACCCACCATTTCATGTAAGCATGTTAGAGATTAATGAATGATTGAATTAGAACTATGACACTAATTTATATCCTTGATTTTAATTTATCTCATTCAAACTCCATGGAGGGAGTTACATCTTTCTAAGGGTAGTTTTCCAATGACTCATACCTCCATCATGCTCTTAATAACCACTTACACTATTCATGGTAGCATTAGGCATGTTGTATAAGTAATAATTGACTAAAATTCATCTTAAAATACATGTGAGGGTTTCTAGGATAGGTGTATAAGCTAATTAATTATCATATTTGGCCATATGAGCTCTTCAAGAAGCCAAAAAACCTATTTCTTTATGCTTTGAGTGCTCTAACATGTCTTATCTTTTACTTTACAAACCTATAATCAACCTCTTTACAATCCTCACAAGAGTCTAAAACCCTTTTATGGGTCCCATTGGTGGTTTTAAATATTTGAAATCCTTACTCTCCCCTTTTTCTTCATAGATCCCTCCAACACTTGCCCAGAACCTTAAGAATTCTTTAACCTATTAGCTAGACCTATAACCTATTTATACCTCTTAACCATGCTTAAAGTGATGAAAACCATGATTTTATATCAAAAATAACATAATAAACACCTAATAATTATATTTATAGATATAATTAATACCATGTACCTTTTTTTTCTTTATGGAAACTCTCCTTACGAGGATGCAGGTATGCTATCTTCACAAAAGATCAAGAACTTGCCATAGGACATAGCATTATAGCATTTGATGGATTCTTGAGATGTCTACAGACCTATAAATTGACATGGATATTTTAAACCTTTTTTATTGTCTTTGGATACTTTATATACACCATTTTAATCTCATAAAACCCTATCTTCTCTTTTAACATCATGAAAATCCTTTTAACAAGACTGTATGCTTGCAACTTTCCATGCTAGAGCATTTTGTCTTCCTAGTATTCAATATTATGTATGAGTGTTTTGATGGTAATATCATAAAATTATAATAATGTATAATCATATAAAAAATTATTTTAATGTCTTAATATAATGGATCTCTCAAATGAAGATAAACTTGTAACCTACTTGACTAAGCTAATTAGGCCTACAAGCCTTCTTGACTACAAATATCAATGAAACAAGGATTATTTATTTCATTAAATTATTTATAACACCCATAAAATGTTTCATAAACTCAAAATATTTTTTAGTACCTTCAACCAACATTATCATGCGAGAAAATGTAAATAGAGATTTTCTAGGCCTAAAACTAGGTTTGTAGATTGAGTTTTAAGAATGACCTTCTTTTCAGAGCCCAAATCACTTTGAAAATAATTGTAAGAATATGAAAAAATGTTAATAAACATTAAAAACAATTTTAAACAATTTTAGGGTTACTTTTTGTTTTATGATGATTTTTTACCTCCAAACTCTAGTAGGTTTGCAAGTAGACCAAAAGCACTTAATAAATCTTAACTTGAGTTCTACGACCTAATTTTTAGCCATAAAAATTGTAAAAGTTCTTACCCATAATTATCCTCACTTATAATTCATCTTATAACCTTGATTAACCTCAAAATATGGATTAAACAATCTTTTCTTAGTATTTTTTGCACTTTTGTTGACTAAGCATAGCTAGTGGAATTGTACGTGTACTTTTGAGCGTAAGAAACATGATATGAGGTTCAAATATTGAAAAACATAATAAAAAGGTTCAAACCTTAATTTCAATATATCTACTTAACTTTAGTACATTATGAATGTCTACATTAGCTATTGAATGAAATTTCAACTCTTTACATGAATGTCAATAGACTCTAAAGCATGATGCAAACTTGTATCTTTAATCACTCTTGTAAGTTAATGAACTAGATTGATCAATATTTAACCATGATTTAAACCATATTGAATGTTATTTAATATTAATAGGAACTTTTAATGATGTTCTATCACTGTATAAAACCCTAAGAGACTCTACATGATTCCAAAAGACTTGTGGACCTAGTCATTATCTCATCTTATAACCTGTAGTTTTATTTTATACTTGTTCATGGTCTAAAGATGTGTCCTAAACAATCATATAATCATAATTGTCATTAGACTAGTTAGGTTTATCTTACTTTGGTTTAAGACTCACATTTATTTATTTAAAACCATGAAGGTCTTACTCAGTCTTTCACTTGCATGTAAAAACCTTGATCTTTGGTTAACTCTAAAAGCCTATGACCTTATTTCGCCTCTTTCAAGTCTACAATTTTATTGCAAAGGTCTTGAGGCTATGAAACTCCATTTCTGGTTGAAATATTCTATCTTATTTTATTCATAATTAATCATATCTTTCAATCAAGCATAACATGTTGAAAACCTTTTTAAACTTGTAACCTCTCATGTTTTTATTTTAGAAGACTATAGGTACTTTGAAGGACCTTGAAAGCTTTCTAACACCTTGCTATGCTTTACATGATTTAGGGATATTTAAAAGCATGAAGGTTCAATCCATGAAACTTATTCATGAAACTCATAAAATTAAAAATATTTTCACAAGATTTATAAGGCTCTAGAGGCTCTTGAGAACCATTGCATGTCTTGAAACCCAAAATTACTATCTCTCTCTTCATACATGCCTACAACTAGTTTTCTTGTTTGAAAAAATTATTGAATCAAGATTTGCATGTTCATGTATTCATGGTATTTTTTAATCCATGAGGAGGATTTGGGGAGTTTTTTAAACCATCATTATTCTATCATATCTTCAAAAATCTTCTAAACTACACCTTTGAGATCCTAGGGTTTTAGGGAGGTTTTAAACTAGTCTATCATATTTACCTTAAAGTGACATACTTATTACCTCCTCCCATGATATGAAAATAATTGTTATGGTCCTTAAAAATATATTAACCAAATCCAAATATTATGTTGGCCCATGCACTAGTAGAACAAAGACCAAATGTGGTTGGTTTTGTAAGAAGAAACCTACAAATTGGTTTTTAGTTGTAAAAAACTATGTTCTCTAATTGAATACTTCATGATTATGTTTGATACACATTAAATGTTCTATTTAAAACATTTTAAATCCTTATCCATAATTTTATACCTTTGTCAAGGCCCTACGGGTTACTTTCACACCTACAAATATCATTTTTCAGGCCTATTCTTAGATTGCAAACCTTTGTGAAGACCTTTAAACCTATTATTTTCAATCATAAAGCTTAACTTTAATCTATTTTTAGATTAAAATTGGAGTCTCAAAGTATATAGATACTGATACCTCCATATTACAATCTTGGTTGAGGCCCAAGAGATCATGAAACCCATGTAAACTCATTAAAACTCTATAAATGTTCCATCAATAAGCACAAAACACTCTTCATTCACTATCAATGACCAGTTTGAAGAAATATTGGAGCATAGAGGAAATGTAGTCATGAAATATTTTTAGAACCTATTTTAAGTCTTTTATATTGAAACTTAGATATTCTATCGTATAAAATAATGTAAATACTACCAAAAACTACAACTCAATTTTTTGGGCCTTTAAAACAACATGAACTCATTGAAAACTTGAAGAATGTCATTGGATGTTCAAGAAAACCTTGTTATCTATCCCTTTTTCTCTATAAAAGGGACTCTTATACTTATCTAATCTTGCAACCTATAAGTTATTTACCTATGTATCATATAGAAACATTGTATAAAACCTATAGTCCTATAAAATACTTTTGAAACCATGATGTTCTCCTCATCATAACATTAATAGACTATAAATCATGTTGAAAAAGCCAAGAGCAAAAGAGACTACCATAGATGAAGGCTTGAATAAAGGAAACGGTTTAAATTATGGCTTAAATACACACTTCCCATTTTGAGAGAATGGATAAGTCCATTATGAGGTAGGAATGGAGGGAAACCAACAAGTCAAATTCACTATTTGACTATTTTTATGGATTAGAGAGCTAGTGAAGAGTATTAAAATATACAAAATGACTTTATTAAAACTTGAAGAATTTTTCACTCTTTCTAAAATGAATTTATTGAATGACCTAAGACCAATTGACCCATTTTTTGAGCTTATAAATACCTTTTAAGACCTTTTTGTTTGATTTCATATTGGAGACAAATGAAGGAGACCTTTACAAGGCTAATCATGACACTAAGACTGACTTATTATGATTTAATTATAATATCATGCATTAAGGAGTAGTTTGGATGCTTTAAGTCATGAAGTGAGACTTGAAAAGGCTAAGTACCTCATGTAAGACCTTACAAACACATTAATATATTGAAAACCAACAAATAGACCTCCTACAAGGATAAAACCAACTTATGACCTCAAAATGCTTAATGGACCCATTGATGTGGGTTTTATTCACATTACAAAAACCTTTACAAGGTAGACTCTAAACTTTGAGGATCAATTAAAAGGGTCCACTCCAAGGCATCAGTTTTAAGGTATTTGTTTTTATAATAACCTATTGATGGAATATAAATGAGTGATATAAATTATTTAACATAGATGTATTGACTATGGATGAACCTATATCTATTTAAGATAGGTGAAAATATTATGGTTTTATCTAAGGTGGGTAATATTTTCAAAGAAACTCAAAAAGAGGGAAAGGAATAGTATAAAAGATGCCTATGTACCACACAAGATGAAAAACTCTTCAAGACCATCACTTGACCTATGTTTGGATAAGAAATCAGAAGACTAATGTCTAATGCAATCTATTATAGCATAATATTGATGTGTGTTTTATACAAAACCCATAAATTTCTATGAGGTTTCCTCTAAAATTTTAGTATCATTGAACATACTTACTACAAGGCATGAGTTGTAGGGTATTTAGATTTATAATAACTTGTTGGTGGAATAGAAGTGAATGACATTGATTGTTTACCATGGGTGAACAAGCTATTATGGGTGAACTTGGATCTAATTAGAGTGGGTGTAAGGATGATGATTCTAAATAAGGTGGGTATGATTGTAAATAAACTCAAAAAAGAGTGAAAATTAAGTAGAAAATAAAACCTTATGGAAAAAATAGGGATAAATCCTTTCAAGACTAGTATTTAAACATAAATAGGACAATGAATCCAATACTTTTTGCAAGATGTAGCACACAAATAATCAAATATAGTGACGATTCAAAGGAAAATAGAATATAGTATACTCAAACATGCAAAAATAAAAGGTTTCATTATTGTCAAATTGTTTTTGCACATCTACAAGAGGATTTTGATAAACATGAAAAAGATATTGAAATCAACTATAGCTAAAAATGAAATAATCTATTTAAATTAGATACCCCATACACTATTAAATAAATAATATACCATAATGATGGAATTTATCAAGAAATCCATAAAATTATATAAGAATGTATATTTTCACATAAAGGTCAAGTCAAGTAGAACTTCTTTAAATTTCCTATTAATCTGAATATCCAAAATTCTCCCCCCTTTGAGACTGGGAGGTTACATGTATTTATAAGCCTGTGATGGGGAAGGCTTCATCTTCTCAATATTATCCCACAATTATAAGTCCAAAAATGTAACCTTTAAATCAAAATCATGAAAATATGCATGTACAATGATAATACTATAAATAGTCTTCCTAGATAAAAATACAATATGCATATACAATAGATAGATTGGAAATTAAAGTCCCACCTTGGTAATAACCATGCAAATACATAATAATTATAAAATTGGAGTGATGAATAAATATAATTAGCTATATTAGTTGATAGATATACTAAAATTTCAACTGTGGCAAGGATTATGAGATTTGTGAAGCTGGGGGGCACTAACAACCAATTGTGTGCATGGGATCAACTTGAAATCTTTTTTTTTAGCCATTAACACTTCACCTAGTGTGTAGGCTGAATCAAATTCTTTGTCTATGATTTAAAAATTTATAAATTAAGGATTAAAAATTATGATTATATTAGCCATTAACATTTTTTACTTTGCCTTTGATCTCTTGAAATAAACTACTAAAGCCTTAGATCTTGTTACTCTATCTTTGACAAACTAAACAATTGTAATACCTCTTTGATAGTTTTAAACACAATACCTTCCACTCTTTGTTTAAATTTTTTATGAATTGAGAGGATAAGGTTCAAAAAATTGGGTCTATTAGCCAAATCCTCTACTTGGGTGATCACCCTAGTTGCTCTCATGTCTCCCAAATATTGTAATTCTTCACTTTTATGACTAACAAAAAGACTCAACAAATTTTTCATTTGTATATGTTAGTTTAGGGAGGCATCCCTCCTAGAAATAAAATAGTTTAAATAAAAATAATCATCTATATTGGTCATTATATTGATCTAATCAAAATCACTAATCTTTGAGAAATAAACTAGGAAATTCAATCTTCTTTCTGTATCCTTCATTTTGTTCCACTGTGTGATAATACCTATTTTGTGGTCTTAGTTGCTTGCCCTAGATAATTTTTTATTGAACAAAATATTATAAATATTTTTAGTTAAACTCTACACATCACTAATAACTTCTTGAGGACCCTATGTAATAATCATCTACTTCCACCTTTTAAAGACATCCTTTGCACTCTAGTGCATCTCATTCATCACTGTGCTAGTGGAATCCAAAAAAGTCTTGAAATCATAAATGTATTTAGTAGGATAATTGGGATATATTTTTGACTTTTTGACTATAAAAAAATTGTGTTATATTTTTTCAAATTCTACCTCACCTTTTGTTCTTTCATTTACCATTTTTCTCTTCTTCACTTTCTAAATAGTCCCACTTTCTTTGTTGAACCAAGTAAAGACTATAAATATTTCTATCAAAACTAAATTTTTCCTTTCATATTTGACATTATACATCTCCCTTACACATTAAGTAACTATAATTTCTCCCTTTTATTCTTCCTAATCAATTTTTAAAGATGTATATGGTGGAGAGGTCATCGGAAGGGATGTGATCATAATGGATAGTAGTGAGACAATAATTCTGATAGGTATTTGGGGAAGTTTCTATCTAACCACTTCCCATGGTGATGTTTGTTTTATCATTTTTACCTTATCTTAGAATATAGTTATACATGGGGTTATTTCTATAGTCATTATTGCTTTTGGCATGGCCAAAGGTTGGGGTATGCGAAGCTTTATTTGGGTTAACTTCTTTGTGAGAGATGGTAGATTATTAAAAATAGAAATTGTAACCGAATTCTCAAAATTCACTACCCTAGGATTATTTATTAGTTTCAGTGAGGATATAATAAATGAATCCATACTAGGACTAATAAAACTATATGATACAATTTTAGGCATTACTTAAGGTAAAATTACAACTAAAATCTATACATTAGGTATTGAGTAAATAATAGAAGATATTAACTCATCAATTTTATAAATTTGTATTATTTTGAGGTTGGTTAAGGTGTCTCCTCATTCTTGCTCACCCATATTTAAATATTTGGCTTTCTCTAACCTAGCTTTTTCATCATCTAGTTGTGGCATGCCCATTTCCTAGTCTTCTTCCTCTAAAGGGTAATCAACCAAAGATATGACTTGTTCTAATTATTTTTCTTCCTAATCCATTTTACTCTCTACATTATTTTCCTTCTCCTTAGTATCTTCTTCTATAATGGGGAGACCAAGTGATGGTCTTTCTTCTATTTTTTTTAATCTTAGGAGGGAACAGGGGATTCCTTGTACTTCCTTTGATAGGTGAATATGGGTGGAGTGGAAGGTGTACAAGATGAAAAATAGGTTGTCAGAATAACTATGGTGGGATGTGTAGCTAAAGGTGATGATTAGAGAGAGTCAAGATTAGTTATAATTGAAGTAAAATCCATTTATAATAATTCAATAAAGATCACTTGGGTGATCATATTAAAATGAGGAAAAGGAGTCATAAAAAATCTACTCTTACTTCATTCAATTAAAGAAATAATTGGCCTCACCCATTTTTTTATCATGCCCAAGACCTATTCATGTGAATCTATTAAAGTAGAATGGACTTGAGGACCAATAATTCCTCTCAAAATATCCCTCCTAACTTGAGGATTTGATTCCCTCTAACTCTTAGATTGATATATTTTCTCTTATATAGCTTATATTAAATGGGAAGGAGGTTGATCTAGTGGCTAAGATCCCTATGGTGGATATGAAAGCCATTGTTGACTCCATGCATTTTATGCATCTTCTTCTATTTACTCTAGGTTGTATTATAAGGATTGTGGAAGTATTATAGACATTTTCTTACCTTTCATATTTATTCATACTTATGAATCATTTGAGGCACTTAATAAAATTTGATCATGATCATATGCCTATTGATTATAAGAGACATGCACTTTCTTATTTTTTATAAGATTTTTGAGATACCTCGTTATATTCTTCATGGGGTCCTATTATTTAAAAGGTGAAAACTATAAGTTGTACTATGTTTTATCTCTACCAACTAAAATGAAATGTGACCTAGTCACATATTGATGTTTTCTAATGCTAAAAGGAGTGTTAAAGTAGTATGACAAATATCTTTGACCTAATTAGTCATCAGTACTATTGAATACTTGATAGGCTATTTACTATTATGAAATGTAATCTAAAACATAATGTGGTATTAGTGAAAGAGTGGTCTTAGTACCCTCCACTCCAATGATGCTTATATATGGATAGAAACAATAATCTTCCATTTATCTAAGGTTTCATGATGTTTTATGAAAGTTTAATAAATGGGGTGCCCTTCCTCACTTGGTATATATGAAGATATACCTTATTTATTATCTTTTTAATTTTGTTCTTGTACCTATGAATGAACATAAAAAATAAATCCTCTTCAATCCTTTTCCAAAATATTTATCTGATGATTGCCATTACTAACCATAAGGCTTGTAAACAATGCCCATTACTACCTGCATCAAGTAATACATCATGTATAAAGTACCATCCTCGGGCCTTTAATCATGGTAAAGTATTTATACCTTTAGTAATGCACTTATGATCTCCCCTAGTGCTACCAACTTATTAGTTTTTAGGAGTATATCGAATAGCAAGACCAATTCGACCTTAGCATAGGAATTACTTAGGAAACCATATAACCTATTCAACAATTAAATTTCTATTTCAACTCTAGGTCTAAAGTTAATGATGCAATTGAAGGATATTTCCCCCTTTGGATTTAGCCTTTGTCCTTTTGCTAGCCATTATTTCAAATTTTTGTCTACAGTTTTATGCTCAAGCCAAACATTGGTTGAGACTTTATAGTAGGTGGTATTAATGTATGGAATCCTAAGATATATTTAAAATTCCCTTATCGAGATGTTAATAGAGGTAGTCTTGACTTTCTTTACATGCTTGATGTCCTAAATAGTGGTTTCATTAATAAATAAAACTTTCAAGAGGTCAATACATGGAATTACCTCAATTTTTATCATCACCTGGTGGATATTTTGCTCTTTAATTGGAAACAAATAATCTATGTATATATTGGCCTTTGGAGATAGTTCATCTTCAGAAGAATAGAACTAGATTGACTTCACCTCTTCATAGAGCACTGAGTATTGTGGGAATTTGAAGTTTAGAGAACTTTTATCAAATATTATATCTTTATATTTAGTCAATCCCATAAATTAATATGGTGAGGCAACTGAGGGATTATATTTTTTTGATTAAGAGGCCATTGTTCTCCTTTGGTCACTATAACTCCTTTGACATCCTGGGTTGGTTCATTATGTGCATATTGGTTAAATAAAATTAGGGCTCATTTGACACTAAGAAGGTTGAAAATGCACTTGTATAATGAAAGATCAATAGCAAAGTGAATCTTAATTTTCATATATATTGTATATATCACTCACAAGCTTGAGTATTAAATGCATTCATACAAATTCAATGTATATTATAAACTTTTGGTTTTAATGCACATTTTAATTTGAATGTGCTAGTTAGCTTTGGTGAGTACCATTACTTTCCAAATGATAGTTGTTCATTAATTATTTTTGTCTAGTCATTAGTTTTGAGATAGTTGTTATTTAATCATTGACTTTGTCCTTTATCATTTTATCAATCATTATCTTCTTTGTTTTGACCATACCTTCCACAAATAGTGCCATTTGTCAAGTCTTCATTAATCCTACCCTTTAAATTTATTGTTTGTGTTGGGTAGGTCACATAGAGATGAGTTAAATTGATCTATCCACATGGCCTAATCTCAAATTATTGGAAGCACTGAAGCTCATGGCATTAGCTAGTATACATTTGGTGAATAATATTCCATGGTTATAGATCACTATGATTTTGACATGTGGAATGTGTATACAAGGGAAAGTGAAGCTGATTTATAAATCAATCTTAGCTCATAGAAGATAAAGTATACTTACCCTTATGTTTTTGGTATATTTAGACAATCAGGGTCATGATCAAGATGGATCCACTAGACCTAACCAAAGGGCCCCTTAACACAATAATATCACTAGAGAGGGTTCTAAAGACTTTATTAGAACAAAACCATGTGATAACCCTATCTTGGTCCTATGTTTTCTTATTCTCAAATCAAATTAAATCAAATTTAGTTCTCACCAAAGCTTATGGCATAAAATGGGGGAAATAAGCATAAACATAAACATGTATAAAAGATCTCTACTTTAACCAATGTAGAGGAAATCCTAGTGCATGGAGAGAAATAAGTATATAAGCTAAAAAATGTAAATTTATCTACTTTAAAAAGGATTAACAAGAGTTGGGAATAATTACCTTTGAAGATGAACCCATCAATCCTGAACCCATCAATCCTCAATATCTCCCTTAGCCAAGGTGCTTTGCAAGAAGTTGTTGTTATATGTAAGGATAAAAAGGATAGGCCAACTCTAGACTGCATGACTTATCTATACATAAAAAAAAATTATTCATAAGATAAGATTTGTATCTCCAAGTGTATTATTGAAACCCTATGTAATGATCCTCAAGTATAATGGTGGATAAGGAGATGCACAAATATGATGCTCTTCTTCTTGTCTCTCTATGAAATAGTGAAAAATATGTGTTTATATAGGTATATCTAAACCAAATCCTTTCAAAATTTTAGTTGATAGTGTCAACCCAATCGACCCTATATCATTAATTAATAAAATAAAGTTAGATCCCTAACTGGGTCAATTGAGGCTAACCTAGAATGATAACATGCTAATATATTTTAAGTACAAGTTTGGCTTAAGTTGACCTTTTTTGCTAATGTCAACAAGAGTTTTTGGCTTATGTAGGGTTTGTTTGAGATGGTGAATTTTTTATACAAGTATGTAAGGGAGGTGTCAAAGCTTAAAAAAGTGTATAGGAAAAGTTTATTTCACTTTCAAATGATGGTATAGGGGATAACAATCTTATGAAATATCAATGGTGTCACCCCTTTCCTGGTGTACCCTTTAAGCCATGCACTTAGAGAGATTGAGATTTTATGGATTCCTACAAGAAATAAAGTATAATTAATTGTTAAATTTGGACAATATTATGTGTATACATATGTCCCACTTGAATCTCATCATATGTCATGTAGGTGTAACATGGGATGGTGATTTGAGAAAAGAACACAGAAACACACAATGTTGATGCTAAATAAATTCTAGTAATAAGTGAATAAGATAAATGAAAGGATATAATTTAAAAATACATACCTTTACTTACCTTAGTACTATATAAGAGGAATTAATTGAGAGAAATGTTGAGGTGACTAACATAGGGAACATTAGGTAAACCTATAAAAATAAACAAAAAATTGAAATTTCTACAAAGAATACATGTAATATGTGAAAAGATTCTCTAAGATTTCAGGATTCTAGAACATCTTATGGTTCAAAAAAGAGCTAGTAAAAACAAATTTATGGTTGAAAAATATAGCTTAATTCTATGTAATTGATAGGTAAATAATTTTTAATAGTAAATATAAATAGGGTGAAAATTAATTCATTTGTAATTTTACTATTCTAAAAAATTATTGCTCTAAGAGACTTAGTTTGAGCCTAGAAAGTGACCATGGTGAGGAGATGATAGCTATGATATGGATGAAACCTAACATCTATATTAGGTAAAACTCAGGTAAGTGAAACATTGATTTCAATATTTTGAGTAATTTTAATTGAAACTAAGCTGAATATAGAAATCTAGATGATATAAAAAACTTTAGACATTAAAAATGACCCTAGGAAAGTTTTAGGTAGAGTAGGGGTAGAATGGGGTACTAGGTAGGAAAAGGTGAGACCAATAAATGCCTAAGGCATTTATGTTAAATGTTCAAAATTTTGATACAAACTAAGAATAGTGTCATCCATATCTACCCATTTTGTAAACCAAGAGAAATATAGGGGACCAACTACGTAGCAGTGGGTCAATGTAGAATTGATGGAGGTGGATGACTATGTAGTAGAGGGAAATAGGGAAATGGTCGAATATTACCTTCTAGATAATTAAAGTTGTACTATGTGGCCTATTAGATGAGGTTGACTATGTAGTAGAAGGCTGATGTAGTATGCTAAAAATAGAAAAGGGCCGATTTAGTATAAAATAAGATGATTGCATATATAAGAATAGGATGCATATGTAATATAAGGCCAATATAATATGGAAAAATGTGATAAGGGAGATTTAGTATTAAATTGGTTGATTGTGTAGGAAAAGGGCATAATAATATAAATAAGCTAATGAAGTAGTTAATTTGTATTTTTTGAGAATATTTAAGAATGTATTTTATTATTATGATGTAGAGATCAAATACATTTATGTTGTTTAATTTTTTACAGAGGGAACAAATATTTTAGCATCTAGTGGATGCATTTTAGCTACTATATTTGTTAGATCATTTATCATACTTGGATAGAGATTGACTAGTTGCATTGGGTTTTGGGGGCATCATAGAGATGAGATGGATCTCACTAAGTGTTGATATTGTTGTCATGTTCCTAGGAGCATGTTAACAATTGACCAACACTTTCTAATGGGAGGTGGAGGGGGATACTATAAAAGTGTCTATCACCTTAGAGGATGTCCATTCCATTTTTGGACTTACTATTGATGGATTGTTAGTGATATGTGATGCACCAATGTTAAAGGATGAGAGATGAACACTATCCTAATGGGTGATCTAGTTGGATAGGATATATCTTAGGTTACATGTTAGCTTGTTTTATGTTTATATCATGGCCATTTTGGATATCCATAAGGACTTGATAGGGCTTATGAAATCATGAGTGTTGTGTCATAATTTAGATGGGAAGGTACTACTATACATGATAACCTTATATTTGTCCATCTTAGATTAGGGTATATTATATGATCTTGGTTCTATCATTTGGGTCTAGCTCATGCATGATATGTATGGGATGCTGACCCAAGGATAAAAGACAATGGGCCCTATCATTCTATTGAGCACATACATCTATGAGAGATTCCTTATGTATTGGATAACTAATTTATCCCATGTGGTCAATGATAGGCTATTATACAATGTAAGCAGGACCATGTAGCATGTGTCATTCCCCATGTTATAGATTTATATACTATCACATAAGGGAAAATAGTGTGGTATCCTTACATTCACTTTACTACCATATGGCTAGGGTGGGCCAAAATTGCTACTAATTTGTCACATATGTAGATCACAAGCCACTACACTTCATGGGTGGATCCACATCTAGTGGATCATGTACCCAGATAGCTGGAGATACCACATCTAGTGGACCCTTTAGTATTGCATGCTTATTGGGCACATTATGTTAGAGATCTGATAGGGAGAGGAGGCACAAAGGTGATGATTGAGATATCTATGATTAGGCCTCATTGAGTGATACCATGAGCTAGTTAAGCACAAAAATAGGAGGTAATGAGGCTTAAAAGAGATGATTCCATGGATTTGGATATAGGAGATGTGGGAGAAAAATAAGGACCATAGTAGAGGAAAAAATAGTTATTGTGAGTTCAGAAAAAATGAAGACATCACTGATGATAGGAGATACATGCTCTAGAATTCACATAGGGTGATTCTATAATAGTTGTAGGACATAATTTATCTATAAAGAGACCAATGAGGAGGATGAGGTAATGATAGTCTTAGGTGGTGACTCCCAATTTTTCACTTGTGTAGAGGTACCTAATAGAGAAGGTGATCGATAGGTGAGCATACGAGGAGACTATGGTCAACGATACTGGCACTAGAGAGAAATGTTTTAATTTAGTTTATGTTTTTGATATAGATCACTAGTCACAAATTTTTTTATTATATATATGTATATATATATATATATATGCATGAGATTTGATATACATTTTGTTTTTAGTTTTACAAATACTGATGTGAAGAAGATCCAATAGGGAGCCCTAATTATGGCTGCATGCCACAATATTTTGGATGGGGTGTTATCTTACAATTTGGTTGACCCTTTGGTACCATCTTCCCTAGCTCATGCTAGTTATTTTATAATTGTGGGAGAGGTTAATAGATAGCTACATGTATGAGGTGATATTTTATAGCCACCTACATAGGTAGGAGATGGAGAATCTAAACTATGATAGGCATTAACACAAGATAAATCTTCTCACATGGTGTCCATGATATAGCTAGGACAAGTATAGGCCTAGGTGGCCAACCTATAGGGTTAATTTACTAGCTTAAGATCTTGGACTCCTCTTTACATTAAACTATTCTTAGGGACCAGTTACAGGGATTGATGGGTAATGTGGCTAGGCCATAGGATAATCATGATGGATTATAGCCTTAGATCTATACCTATTGTACTTTTTAATTGCATTTTATCAAATTCATGATATATATATTGATATGTAATTTTAATTAATCTATGATTTGTTGTATTTTTATGTGGATGAGTGATTCGTAAACTAAAACTAATTTTCATGCAAATTTTTTTTACCTTGGATACTTTGTAGGTAATTTATTAAATACACAAATATTAATTAATAAAATTATCAACTTAAATGAAAAGTAATGCAAGAATACCAATAACACCACATAGGAGTTGATTATAGAGTTTTACAATGCCTACATCTCTGGGTTCACTTAAAACATGAACCAATTCACTACAAAATGATTGAAAATATAGTAATATAAATGCTTACAATCAATAATGGATCCACATGTGTTTTGAACCTTTGAAGAATCCTAGTAAAAACATGAATAGATTATCCACCTTCTTGAAAACATCTTCGGATGTATTTTACTCAAAAATATTACTTCTAGGCATCAAAATTGGTGACAAACAACTTCAAATCTAGACACTCAGCATATTGTTGAAACTGTCTTAGAAACTAGAATATTTCACTAGTTTACCTTGAAGTCCAAAAATGACTCTAGATGCCTCAAATCTTAGAGTAGAATGAGGTCCTTATTCTTTAGAAATATTTATTGAGGACTCTTCTCTGTTCAAATAAAAAGTATTAACCCTTTATATAGTGTTGGATCCCATAGCCCAAGCAGGTGGGCCTTATCCCTTTTATTTGGGTGATCACAGTTTGAGTCCCCATCTAACACATCTAGTGGCCAAAAAAAATATTTTAATCCCACATTTGGTAGTGGGGGAGTTTCTTGGATATGTATTTACCATATAACTTATGGTTTACAATGCCAAATGTTTGGCATAAACATATATTTCATAGGAATTGTGGTGGCATGTGGAATATGTGGGTTTCTCATGGATGTTTAGATATGGAATGTGACATGGAACATGGGTTCATGTGACATGAATGTGGCATATATGTAATTAATCATGAAGCATGGATAGGGTGACATGGATGTCATGAGAAAATGGTAAGTGTGAGGATAATTAATTAATTATATAGTCAATTAAATGACTGTTAAAAATTAGACTATGGGAAATAATTGGTGACAAGCCACGTGGTGGCTTGAGGACCTACCACATGGTCCAATATCCACTTTCCACTTATCATCCACTATCCATTTATTGTCCATTGTATGAATGTTCCATCACTCGATCATCGGCAGGGTCCCCCTCTGAGACAAAAGTGACTCTGTTGACATAGCTAGCATTTTTTTTACAGAATACACTGTCAAAGATGAAGTCATGAAACCAACTATTTTTTCTTGAATTTAATGCCATATGTCACATCTTTATTGGTCCACATTTTTACCATGTCATATTTTTGACTAATTTTTACCATAACTTTGACTTGTCATATCTTCTGCATACGGACTCCATTTTATGAATCATGAAATGCATTGGAAAGATATCAATGAGATATTTACCATAGAAATAATTTGGAAATGTTAGATAATGGCTAATTTTTGAAATTTGACCATATTTTACTAATTTATTAGCTATATAAGGAGCATATGAGCTCCATTTGCAAATTTATATATACCATCAAAAAGCTATTGATGGGCTCTTTGAAATGGTATAGGTTATTTTATGGTATATTACCTTTTCCAAATTGACCTATGAATTTATCTCTCGATCAATCTTCCCCGCTAAGAAGGCTTTTGGTCTACCAAAAGTTGGTATCCAATTTGCTCCTCTGCAATGCCAGTTGGTTCTAAAGAATTCTAATAGGTCTTTATAAGTCTACTCAAGTTTCACAACTACATTTACTTGGAACAACTAATTGATAACTTATTTTGAAAACCTCTATTGTTTTATTACCATTAATAACCTCTATAAATATGTGATGACTTCCTCTTCTACATGGCTTCATAAGAGACTCTATATAGATAAGTCTAGTGATCTTTTAGCATGTCCATCAATGTCTTGTTATATTGCATGGAATTTACAAGAAGTATGTGTGGACTAAGTACTTCTTGGGTTTGATAAAAAATTCATTGTATAATAATACTTATAGAAACAAGCATGCCCTAGTCTACATATGTTTTTGTTAATGGAAAATGTCTACCTAAAAATGTGAGAAGACAACTTGAGTATAATAAACCTATCACTTAATACTTTTATACAAGTGACTTCCATAACATAAAAAACTACAATTGCATGTAAAAAATAGATACAAATAGTGCTCCTTGGGTCTTTTTACAACTATGCACAATGTATGTCATAATATATCCCATATGGGTCTTATTCATACATCTAACGAGGACATTATTTATGTTGGTTTTATAACTACAAATAGATGACCCAAAATATGCCTAAGATTCCTTATAAGCTATAAAATATTGTAGGTCTAAATCCTTCAATAATCACTCTACAAATCATCAAGTAGCTCACTTTTAGGTTTTTGATGGTCACTTGGTACATATGAGTTTGATGTTTGACTGGAATCATCATGACTAAGTTTAGAGACCTATCTTGTCTTAAACTACATGATCCATTTGTGATTCAAGTGAAGCTCAATGATATCATCTCTAATTGATGCTTACTAAGTTAAAAGATATAAATTTCTTAGAACCATCTCATCCATCTCCAATGGGATGATATCAAGAGTCATCATGTCTGAGAACTATCTCCCAATTGCAAATCACAAGGTGCAACAACTTGTTGCCATACCCCGGATAATGCCATTCCTCAAGCCAACTATTTTAGCATGCAAAAGTGAAACTATTTTTAAGCCCAATCAATGTACTTTATTCGTAGTCATATATCCTATTTTGATATCTCCATCAAAAATAAGTCTAATGATTCATCCCTCTATAAAAATTATAATATTTTGTTTGGAGGCTCTCACAAATCATAAGATAATATTTAGAGGTCTAGATGGTGTCCTCTAGTGAAATAGGGATTATAAATGTTGAATATTAATTGGGATATTAGGAGTCTTTCTTCTACCTGCACTCCTCTATTAGAACCACTTTAGTGCATGATTAGGATGTCATAACTAGTAATGGTGTACCACATGTCCACGTCTTGAGAAATGACTATATATTGGACTGGTTGAAGTACTAAGATCATCTTGATGACATTTCTTCCATCCTAACTCTTATTTTACCTAATCAAAAATAGAATCAACTTTCTAATAGAGTTTAATGATATGATGATCTTGATTACACTAATGGGCACTCATGTTCACCACAATGGTGTTTAATTCTGCTATCTGTTGTGCCTGCTCTCATTAGCATGACATAATCATTTATATCATTGAGCCCAATATCAGTAGTATCATGGGAAATTTCATCCATGGATACAAATCAATGGTTAATTTGGTCCCAATATCCATAAAAGGCAAAAACTACTCTGATACCAAACTATTCCATAAACTAGCACTGATTTTTGTGAAAAAAAAGTTTACCTTAGATACATTTTAGGAAATTTATTAAATATACAAATATTAATCCATAACATGATCAAATTAAATAAAAATCAATCCAATAATACCAATCACACTACACAAGAGTTGATTACAGAGTTCAATAATGCCTATGCTCTAGGTTCACTTAAAATATGAACCAATCCACTATAAAATGATTACAAATACAAAAATATAAATTCTTATAATAAATAATGGATCCACATGTGTTTTGGACCTTTAAATAATCCTAGTAAACACATGAATAGATTATCCACCATCCAAAAAACACCTCTAGATGTCTTCTACTTAAAAATATAACTTTCAAGTATCAAAATTGGTGACAAACAACCTCAAATCTGGACACTCAGCATATCACTAGAACCATATCAGAAACTAGAATATTTCACTACTTTAACTCAAAGTATAGAAATGAATCTCAATGCCTTAAATTAGAGTAAGAAGAGAAAGAGGTCTTTATGCCTTAGCAAATTGGTTGAGGACTCTTCTCTATTCAAATACAAAGTCTCAACACTTTATATAGTGTTGGATCTCATAGACCAAGTGGTTGGGCATTATCCCTTTTTCCTAGGAGATCATGGTTTGATTCCCCATCCAATGAATCTAGTGGCCAAAACAAATATTTTAATCCCATATTTGGTAGTGGGGGACTTGT